>VXBL01006650.1:108606-123272 GCA_013400195.1 Aramus guarauna | reverse complement strand
AAGCTCCTCTGCCAGCTCCTTCAGCACTCTTGGGTGGATCCCATCCGGCCCCATAGACTTGTGGATGTCCAGTTGGCATAGCAGGTCAAAAACTACTTCCTCCTGGATTGTGTGGGGTTTGTTCCACTCACCGTCCCCATCATCCAGCTCGGGGGGCTGGGTACCCTGAGGATAGCTCGTTGGGCCAGTAAAGACTGAGGCAAAGAAGGCGTTAAGTATCTCAGCCTTTTCCTCATCTTTAGTGGCAAGTTTCAGTCAGTTTTGCTAAGTTCTATACCTTTTGGATAGTTAGGCAGATGATTTCTAAACTGCATAAATGTAAAAATCCTGTGTCATCAGAACAATTCTATTGTCCAATATGATACTCAGCTTCCTTCAACTTACTCTAGATGCTTTCCACCATATTGTATTTCTTTCTAAGAAATAATACAACTCCAGAAATGCAATACTATGTTCATCCATTGTGACAGTTTGAATCCAAAATTCATGATGCTTTCTTCTTTGGCCTTGGGAAGGTTGTCCCAAAAGACTTAAGCTGCCTAGGGAGTACCTTAGCTCTGCAGAGGCAGGATACATCGGAAGAACAGAATTATTGATAGTTTTCTGTTAGTCACTAGTAACTGAACAAGTCCAACACCCAGTAATGAATTTCATTCTTGCATATTTGACTGTTGCACACAATCCAGACACACCCAAAATTCAGATGACTGCATCCCTGGGTTAAAACTGTAAGTAAATTTATCTTTGTTTGCCTGTTAAACTGCTTTACAATTAAAGGTTTTGTTTAACATTCAGCTTGAACCAATATAAACCTATGTTCTCTTACTTATGCAGCAAAAGTATTTCTGCAATCAAAGGAACAGTTGGATTCATGAACCCAGCTGCTCAAAACATTTTTTTTTTTGTTTCCTTAGGTATCAGCTTCATTGGTTGCCTGATTGCACTGACATGCACCATCATGATCTCTAACCCTGCAGCACAAGACAGGTGATGTGAATTCAGGAATGGGGCAAACAGCAAGACTGACGCTGTTAGCATTAGTGACAACTCAGGTAAACTCAAACTGTACCACTAAAGGCCTGATTTCCTACCCTGTGTGAGCTGTAATTCAGTAAACTTTAATTATCCCTCTGAAATTATGTAAAGGTAGAAAGGCTAGCCCTTAAATATCAGTTAACATATTGGTTAGCATTAGCACTGGTAGAAATAAAATGGACAAAAAAAGAAAGCAGGATGTCTTAAAAAACAGGGAAAGAGAATTGTTCTGTCAAGAAACATATTATCTAGCCAAAGATTTGCTGCTTCAGCTTAACTGAGAAAGCAATTCTGGAATAAAGCTATGCTCTCTCATCTAAGAAACTTTTTTGAGGCAGTATCCCTAACAACTCTTTCGTGATGACAATAAAAACAGAGGTTCTTCCTGCTAGGTGATAAGAACTTCAAAACCACTAATTCATTATCATTCCAGATTCACCACTCACTTCACCCTAAATTTAAAAAAGATTAATCAAATGCTACAACTCCCTCCCTGGAAGACTACTGCTATAATATTAAGTAAATGATAGTGGCAGATCGTTTATGGTTTCTAAAAACAGAGACTAATGTCACTTGATTTTCTAACTACAGAGCAGTGTTCAAATGTTTACCTTCTAGTTTAGTGCTTATGTAACTGAAGTAACAGTTTAAATCTACTTTAAATCCTAATAAACATCTTGATTTAAAACCAAAGTTCAATTCCAAGGTTACCTTGAATACTATGTACTATGAAGTAGTCTACTGTGCAATATATATAATAAAACATACTAAAATATGTTAATGATTTATTTGTCATTATGATTTAGAAAATTACATTATTATATACTTTCATCAAGTTGCACATCCACTTTCTTGGCATTAAGAAATTTAATCAATGGTGAAGAGATAGAAGTTTTTAGTTTGCAAGGCATGTATAAGTTGCACATCAAATCCAAAGCAATAGCCACAGTTCATAATACACACAATTTTGGTGTGACTGAAAGCCCAAAAATACTCCATGAAACTCCATAATTCAGCCTCACTGGTTTTGCTGTACAATTTAAATGCATAAGTGTGAATATTCATTACCTGCAATTCTATCAGAAACCATCAATTCCTTCAAAAGTATTCTCAGTCAAGCTTGTAAGTTTTGTTAAACTTGCTGAAGGCACATTCTCTCACTACTGGGTTATGGTTAAATTATTTCTTATCCAGTTGACACACATCAAAATAAAGCTTCATCCAAAGGGCAGCAAGGGGTTTTTACGTTTCCTGAAAGCACAGCAGGAACCACTAGAACCACTGCAGCAACTAGAATTTTCTAGCACCTGCCCGTTCTGAAGTCTCATTTGCCAGTATACACTGAGTAGTATCTTCAAGACCATTACTCTTGTATAAGCCTACTGTCTTTAAAGGACTGAGCAAGTTCCTCATAAAAATGTCTTAATTTATTGTTCTTCATGGAAAATTCTGAGCCCATAGTTGATCACCTTAGGTTTCTGTTTTTAAGTGGTCCCACATATTGTTGAGCTCCCAGTTTTTGCAGAGATCTTGTGCCTGATCTATACATGCACGCTCATATGCTCCTTTTTGGTTGTTACACAACTCTAAAGGAGAACCTTTTGCATCTCTATTTTCTCTGTCCCTTAAGAAAGCTTCACAATTTCTGCTATTGCCTTCTAGCAATAAAATGAAAAAAGTTATGAAACACAAAATCATCACAAACTCCTCAAAACTGATTTCCCTTCTGAAAAGCAGATCTTGTTCCTAAGAATTACTAACGCAAAGATTCAGACCTGCAGCATGTGACTTCAATGACGTGACATTTGTTGACTTGAACGGTTTCCATTTATGATGATAAGCATGACCGGGCAAATTAAATATAGCTTTTGCAAATGTAAGAATAAAATGATATAGTGTAAATTTCTGTACGCAGATCAGATACCTGTATTGTTTGTTATCACCACAGAGAGTGCCAATTGAGTCTTGTATCTTGCTGACATTGGCAATGCGGTCATGGACATGGACATGTTGACAAGCATATGATTGCCTGTGATGCAGTTAGCATGCCGTGAAGAAAAAGCTCTAGAAGTCAATCCTCTCCCTATTGCCTCCAGCAGAGAGGAGATTGGGAGATAATTTCCTCCCCATCATTCACACATTTTTCCTCACAGCAGAAAGAAAGAGATGAAAGAGCTAAGGAGCTAATTAATCATTGACTGAGGAAATGCAACACGACCAACAGAAAAGCCAAGATAAAATGTCAGGATGTTATCATAACTACTTAGCGATTCCTGTTTAATGCCATTTGATAATGAAGTGTCTGAAGACCACTGGAGTTGAGGACAGTTGCAGTACTTGATAGCACACATTTCTATTAGGACTTGTTTTCAATATTCTATGCTGTGGTGGTGGAGGGCACTACACTTATTACTAAATCTTTACATAACACAGAACAATATTTCCTCAAGAATCTCAGCACTGTTCCTTATTTAACTAGGAAAATAAAATTCTGTAATAAGAAGGCTCATGTGTCCTCTGTTTTCTATAATTTTTAAAAGCACTAGCAATCATCAATCAAGTATTACAGAAAAACAACAATAACAAAGATATTATGGTCTTACAGAATTAATAAAAATGGATGTTTTGGTTTTGCATGGCAAGGTTTTGGTAGCAGGGGGAGGCTACAGGGGTGGCTTCTGTGAGAGGCTGCTAGAAGCTTCCCCTGAGTCCAATAAAGCCAATATCAGCCAGCTTTAAGATGGACCCACCGCTGGCCAAGGCTGAGCCCATTAGCCATGCTGGTAGTGCCTCTGGGATAACAGAGCTAAGAAGGGGGGGTGTGTGGGGGGTGTGTGTGAGGAGAAAGAGCGGGAGCTTTTGCAGCCAGAGAAGAGTGAGAAGATGTGAGAAACTCTGCAGACACCCAGGTCAGTGCAGAAGGAGGGGGAGGAGGTGCTCCAGGCGCCAGAACAGAGATTCTCCTCCAGCCCCTGGAGAAGACCGTGGTGAGGCAGGCTGTGCCCCTGCAGCCCATGGAGGAAGGATGAGGGGTTGCAGAGATTCCACCTGCAGCCTGTGCAGGACCCCAAGCTGGAGCAGGTGGAGGCACCTGAAAGAGGCTGTGACTCTGTGGGAAGCCCACGATGGAGCAAGCTCCTGGCAGGGCCTGTGGCCCAGTGGAGAGAGGAGTCCATGGTGGAGCAGGTTTGCTGGCCGGACTTGTGACCGCATGGGAGACTCATGCTGGAGCAGTCTGTTCCTGAATGTCTGCACCCCATGGGAGGGATGCATGCTGGACCAGTTTGTGAAGAACTGCAGCCCATGGGAAGGACTCATGTTGGAGAAGTTGGTGGAGGACTGTTTCCCATGGAAGGGACCCAGGCTGGAGCAGGGGACCAGTGTGAGGAGTCCTCCCCCTGAGGAGGAAGGAGCGGCAGAGACACCGTGTGATGAACTGACCACAACCCCCATTCCCTGTCCCCCTGTGCTGCTTATGGGGGGGAGGAAGGAGAGAAATGGGGAGTGAAGTTGAGCCTGGGAAGAAGGGAGGGGTGGGGGTAGGTGTTTTAACATTTGGCTGTATTTCTCATTGCTCTACTCTGTTTTCCAAGTAATAAATTGGATTAACTCTTTTCTAAGTTGAGCCTGTTTTGCCTGTGACAGTGATTAGTGAACGATCTCTCCTTGTCCTTACCTCGACCCAGGAGCCTTTTGTTATATCTTTTCTCCCCTGTCCAAGTGAGAAGGGAAGTGGTAGAGTGGCTTTGGTTGGCACCTGGCCTCCAGCCTGGGGCAACCCACCGCAATGGGCAATCAGGTAGAAGACAGACATCTGATTAATATCCTTCTGATGGAGGTTTCACAGTTAGCTTAACTCCTATTTAAACATACAAGGTTTCCTAAGGGAAAGATAGGCTAATAAATGCCACCACTATGGAAAACGGAGCTTGTCCTTTACTAAATTACAGTGAATCAGAGAAGAAAGAGCAAAATGATAGGAAACTAAGTCTTATTTGTTCTGCTGCCAACAGAACAGTCTCTCTTTTTCCTTCTACCTTTGCTTTTTTGCTTTCAAACTAAAAACTCTAAAATGCTGTAGCTATAGGACACCATGATAAAAAATTCTTCCTTCATGCTTCTCCTACAGGAATTATGGGGCCATACTCACCAGAACTGTATAAACAGTGATAAAACCTTTCTTTGTTTTTCTTTCTAAATTGTGACAGGAAGTAGTAGGATAATGCAACCAAGTATTGTGCTTTTCTATCATGTAGGCCATGTACTGCAAAGATCATATAAGTTTGTTACAACATGTTACGGCATGTAAAAAACTCCCTTTTTTCTGTTGTTTTTTGTTTGTTTGTTTGTTTGTTTGTTTGTTTTTAAATTAACTCTTCAACATCCTACAGAGTTCTTGCACAGGAATATTGCTGTCCAGTAGCTCTCAGTAGGCCATCCATTTCCTTGCTGAGAGTTGAGTATGTGGTAAATCTGTCCAAACACAAAAATGAGCTGGTGGGAGGAAGCTGCAAGGTACTTGATGAGGTAATGGACATTCTTTTTCTTTTCCAATGTGTAACAATATTCTCATCTTGTTAATGTACATTTCTTTCTACATTATTGTTCTTTAAATGTCCACTGCTTTATACCGCACACACAATGCACGCACACACCTACTGCAAAAGTTTCTGTTAAAATCTCAACCAGCTAAGCAATGCTGTGGCTGCCACTACCTACCTCCTTCTACCGAAACAGCCCAGAGCAGCAGCCAGTGTAAAGTGCTCCCCTTCTGCAGGGGCTGCCGGAGAAGGTTGGGAAGTGCTGCCCATCACTTTGGTTAGTGTAAAACTATTAGCTTTGTTCAGTTAGAATTAATCTTCAGCACATTTGTGAGATACATTTGTGGGCAGCATAAAAGATAGTTATTTTAGGGCTTTTTAGGGAGATTTAGGAGGGCAAAAAGGATTATTTTGTTCTGAAGAAATGTAACTAGTGAAATATGTACTGCTGTGATGTTTGTTACTTTTTGTCCATTTTTGTTTGTCTTCTCCTTTTAATAATATATGGGCTTTTTAGAGTTGGGCTGCCTACACAAATTTTTTTTTTGTGTTGCTTTGTACAGAGCCTCACACATTAAGGATAATTTTTCACAACCTTCTTACCTGTAGTTAACTGCATCAACCAAAAGAAAAGGTATTTCTCAGAAGGTGAAGTTGATTCGTAATACTCTTTGCACAATGCAATTTTAAGATGAATTCAAAAGAGATCAAATGAAAAAATAAGAATATCATCTGAAAATACACCATACTTTGTTCCTGCAGTTTTGAAGCTTTATTTTCAACAGGCAGTAAGCAACAATAGACATATGCAAATTTTGTTCCATATTGTTAACATTATTCCAAGAAAAGTAAATTTGTAAATATATGCTGTGATTTAATTAGTTTGTATACCAAACATTAGAAACATCTGACATATTCTTAGGGATGTCTGCATTTGAAGTTACAGTGAATGATCTCTTCAACGAAAGATCTAGAACTTCCGTAGAAATGAACAGTTCTTTTCCATCAAGGTGGGTGATGAAATAACACATTCCCATATACTCTCACACTCCAAGGCATCACTCCAAAGCATAGGAAAATATTCCCTACTGAATGTAATTCTGGACCATCCTGGCTACTGAGGCCATTACTGCATAATGTGAGAAGGAATTGTGGATGTGCTCAGCTTCTCTTTCTTATAGCACATGGTTTAAAACTTGTGGATTCAAAACGTGTGTAAGAGCATTAGTGAGGTTCCATAATAATTAGCTTTTTTGCCTCAGGTAAAAGTTCAAAAAGAATGAAACATGTCTCTAATACATTTAATCTTTACATTAATATAGATGACTCAGATATTTCACCCATTTTTTTTTTGTTCTTTAGAGGCTAAGTCAGATAGTCAAGTTTATATTTTAAACAAATATAGCAAAACATAAGCTAAGCTTGATTTACATTTATTCCTGTAACTAGATTTACAATGATAAAACAGACTTTCTGAAGTAGATATTACTAATTTTACACTTGTATCTGGTCTTTTTAACAAGTGTAACATTTGCTGCTCTGATGAACATTTTTGTTACTTTTTAATATTCATTAAATATTTGTTAATTAAAAATCTAAACTGATATTTCTATGTAACTTCTTACAACATATCTGAGACATTGCTCTTTACTTTGATGTTGCTAATGCAGAACTTTATCTCCACCCATTAGTTATTGCTTTATTCCCTTTAAACTGCATTTGCACTTCAAGATTTGCAGTTCCCAAAATGGTTTCACAGCTGTGGATAATTCTGAGAATAATCAGGCTAATACTATATTCTTTATCTTTCATTAAATACTGCCTTCCTGCTATGCTTTCTAGAGATGGTATTTAGTACATTTAGGATACTTGGAGATGCAGAAAACTGACTATACCTGTTTTGGGGATGTAACCCTACTATTACATAATAGCCCTGATCACTACTTTTCTAGAGAACTGGATGACACTGGAAGAGGCCCCCAAAAGTTCTCTTCTAAAATGTTCAGATTTTCTTTCCTTAGCTCAGCCTACACTTTACTCTTAAAGCCAGTGCTGCATTGTTTACAATAAAGGCTTCTCTCCCTGTGCTCCATCTTTGCTTTGTGTTGAATACTGAAAGATTCAGCTTTTATTTTGAGAATAACATACATGTATAGCAGATATATTGTTCATTTTTCTTGTGTTTTTATTCTTTTATGCTATTTTTAGAGAATGTCCATATAATTAAAGACATGATTAAGTACACAAATAAAAATGATATCCAATAACAGTCAGCAAAGAAAGAAGGTAATCTTTCGCTTTGTAAAAATACATTGATATATTGTGTAATGTCTAGATTCATCATGAATGAACAGGCTTGTCCAACAAAAATTTGTTTGGTTTTTTTTTTTTTATTTTTTTTTTTTATTTAAAATGTTCTTTTGAGTGTTCCTTGTTACAGAATGGCATATTATTCTGTAATAAGTTCAGTAAGCTTTCATGCGGGGTTTACACGCATTCAGCCAGACTTAACGACATGCAGCTTGTCATGGCTTACTTTCAGATCTTTGAAGGTAACTTTTTGATTTTTGTCATGCCATGCTCATTGAATTAACAATTGTCATGAAGCTATCTGCCCCCTAGAATCTGGTTGTTTTGACTCAGCCCATCTAGGATTAAGGCAGGACTGTTCAGTTCAAGGAAAAGGGCTTTTCTACTTTTTTAAGGGGCAAACTGACCATCCATTAGGAGAAATGAATTCAGTGTTCAAGGCAAACATCCTTTATACAGGTTAAGACCTATGGTTCTTAAAAAAATGAAGAAAAAGCTTGGAAGAGGGTGCCAGACAGTACTTGGTGAGAGGTATCATCTAGTTCTAATTTGACCTGTAAGAATGGTTAGCACTATTGTTTGTAGACAAACAAAAAGTGTTCCATGGGTTTGAAAGAAAGTCACGAATCTTAATGGACATACATTTAGCCTTGTTTTAGTCTATGCTTTTACAGTTTAGTGCAATCTATAATAGATTAATATAATGATTTAGTTACTTAGCCTATCAGGATAATAGGGCAAAGTAATCGATTGCCAGCATCTACATTAACTTTCTGCATCTTTCAACATTCTAATTTTAACAGAAAACTACCACACCATGTTTTCCTCTTTAAATAATATATTGTTAAATAACGACAGAAACTGCAAGCATATATTTAAAACCATGCACTCTAAAAGCAGCTGGATACAAATTCTCTATGTAAGGGAATAAAAAAACCCAGAGATAAACAAGTGCCTTACAAAAATAAAATTTCTGCAGAAAATACTTTGTTAGGCTTTGTTAGTTTCCTGATGCTCCACTCTGTTATATAGTGTTTCAAGATTTATACTAGACCAATGCAGTCTAATTCTAAAGCAATCAGCATTTAAATATCTCTCTTTATATATATACACACTAATGTTTTACTTGAAATTTACATAATTCTGGTCCTTGATTTAATCAAGTCATCAAACACAATATTTTGAATGTTATATACCAAAATCAAGCAAAGAAATTCAATGGAGGTGAAAGCAATGCCTTATTTTTGTTCACTAGTTACTAATATTTCAGAGAAGAATGACCCGATTGCTTGGAAAGGTGATTGATTTTTGCAGTCTGGAGCCTTACACCTTCAATAAACGCAAAGACTGGCAAATACTGTTACATGATACTAATAGCAGGCAATGAGGCACTGCTAAACCATTTCCTGGTCGGTTTTTCATTTGTATTTAAAGTGATTGATTTGACATTGAGAAAACATCAAATAAAAATAGCCTGGCAGGAATGTGTGGCTTTGTTGGTTTACAAAGGGGAAGAGGAAGAAGAGTGAACAGGAAGGAGTAAAGAAACAGAAAAGGACGAAAGAAGCTTGCAATAATTTTAACTCAATCAAGTTACCCCATGAACTACTAATGGATTATAGTTTTCTATAGCTTTATCTAAAATACTCAACAACTCCAATCACAATAGTCTTGCTCTCCCTCCATGTTCCCTCTGTTTTTCCTACATTTCTTCCCTACAATATTTCCAGTTCACACTCTTCCTTTTTTCCTTCACACAATGTTTTAGCTACCTTTTCCTCCCACGTGCGTTCATTTTCTCCCTATGCCTTCCAGTGACCACATGCGCCAAGGCTGTATATAAGCTGTGCATGTTCTGAGCAGCATGGGTTCTTGGGCAGTCAGTATCTGTGTAGCTTTGTCACCTACTGTATCCCAGCCACCACTTCTCATATGTGTCTGGGAAACTGAGTGCTTTTAAGATTCCATCTTTGTCAAATGCAATTTACTTCATCCACAGGTTGAAAAGTTACTGAAGCAGGAAAGGAAAAAGGAATGTATGGTCAGACAAGTTAAGTTTCTTAAGAAAATGAAACTAAGAATTGTCACTCCCTATATCCATTATGTATATATATACCATTATATATACCAAATCTAAATCCTAAGAATACATATGCTTAACATAGGTGGAAAAAAGGCAAAAAATGGCAGAAAGGATCTCAAGTCTTGAAGATAGATTATGATAAAGGTGAATTCTTCTCATTTATGCACTTGTATCTGTACATCAGAATGTGCTATCCATAATTATCGCACCTTGCAGGTTCTCCCCATTGTAGTATCATACAAATATGCATGTGCTGCTATTATCTCAGTTGTTTTTGTATCCTAAAAAACACTCACAAAAAGCTTAGCATAAAAGGGAACCTTGGAAGAAATAAAAAAATTCTGAAAAAAAACCCAGCTGGTTTTGAATGTATAACAACAATGAGTTCCATTTCCAACAAGAAATATCTTAGGCAAGCTTAAAATTTTCTAGCCCTCTGTACTGTACTCAGAAATATAACTAGCCATCAAACACAGTATATTACAGATTTAAGCCACTGTCTCCTTTTTCTTAGAGAAAAGACTGTTGCTACAAAGGATGGATGTTAATGTATTAGCATTTAATTCAAGTCGTAAATAAGAATAATTAGTTTCTTGAAGATGAAATGCCAAGTTTGCCAAATTCCTATGTTTCTACAAGATTTCTGAGGCTAGTTACAGATTTCAAATAAGCAACTATTGCTCACTTCTTGTCCTGTCCAACAATAACAGTTTTATATAATGATGATACACTTACAATACCGTGACCAAAATAATTAGTCTTTAAGAACTAAAGGTATATACATTTTAGTTATGGAAGTTATATATATTTTAAAATAGGCACACCATCTTTTAGTCTCATGATTTAATATTCATTGACTTGGCGTGGAAACAAACTTTTGTAGGCAAATACTTCCACAGATTTTTTTTACAATACTATTAACAACAATAATTATATTTTTATCCACTTTTATGAGTTAGCATGCAGTTAAGACACTTGTAAAAGTTAGACCTGTATACTATTTTTGTATTTTCTTCCTTGTTTGGATAGTAGATCCCTTCATGTATGGAGTTTACTTGACTGTACAGTTTCTTAACAGCCAGAGATAAGGTTTCCATAGTCTGCAGTGGAAAATGTAATTTAGATACTATCAGCCTGGTTAGTAAGAAAATAACTATTAAAAAACTAGTTTCCTCTGTTTGCTATTAGAGGCTAGATCCAGAAAAAGAATTTGTCATCTAAGGAAGGGATTAGACAAACTTCAGGTGCCCAAATCCAAAACTGAGATCTTAAAAAAATCTGCACAGCAGCTGCCTATCTATGGCCTAAGACATATCCGTATTTAAGATGAAACTCTTTCACATGACTACAGCTCTGCTTCTGCACTTCCACCTAAGTTTGTACTAACCTCAGTACCCAGGTTCCCATCTAATCCTACATGGGTAGAAAAAACACTGGCATAACTCAGAAGATAAATCAAGAAGATTGCATCTTTCACAAAATACAATTCTTGACACATAACTATAAAAATAAAATAAAAAAAAATAAATTTGGAAACATTGCTATGTCCACCTGTATTGCAGCCTAGCACACAAGTTACTGGCATGAGAAAAAGGAGACCAAGGTTTAAACAGCATATTCTTGCCAGTACTGAAATGTTTTGGCACACAAACTGTGTGTATATGTACACATAGATAATATTGACATAATATGTGGACTACACACATGTATAAATATATATATAAAGTATGTATTTATTTATGTCATCATATACACAGAGATAGGTATATAAAGCCTTAAGTAAACGTAGCTAGTTTATAAAAGTGGTAAGCATCTCTATTTTCTTCCTTCCACATTTCAAAAGTGGAAATAGTATATCTTTGAAAAATAAACTATGAACATCTATATACAAGAGAAAATTCAAAATTACAGAGCCCAAGTAGATGAAAGTAGACATTTCTAGTCTCTTACTAATATACCTAAATCCTGGGATTTACTGTCTTTAGTGTTTCCTGTTGACTGCCCAGGAAAGTTCTTAGAATAGCTCTAGTTTTTAAGCCTTATTTCTGAGGCTAGCACTTCTTATGCCCTCTGTATCATAATTCAGGCATCTAACAAAATAAGCTTTATTCTACTTGAGAAGAAGTTTTTGGGCCTAGCAATACATCTCTACAAGAATCAAAACTCTGAATAGGTTGTAATACTGCATAGTGCTGATATCCATTTCACGTTATGTGTGAAAGAAAAAAAACAACCCATAACAAACCAAAACTGGAAATGTTGTAGTTCTTGTCTTTGATACTACCCCGACCAGATTTACTGATGCTAGAGTAAAAGTTTCGGTCTTAGACCACATTACCCAAGTCCCTCATTCTACAGAAGATATACTTTTATTTATCAAGTATTAAACATTAGAATACTACAGTATATCTAACAAAACAGAACAGAGTATGTACCTAAAAAAAAAAATAATCTCATACCACAAGAATGGGAAGAGTTGCAAAATCAAACACAGAGAAAACAACGCGTTCCAATGTTGCCTAGAAAACCTGAATTGGTCCATGTATACATTATGACAGTTTTAAATTAACTTGCATTTGCCCCCTCAAACAAATATACATTATGACACAGATTTAAAGTGAAGGAAGAGATACTACTTTCCACTTGACCTCTGGTTTATTCAGACTGCTCTCACTGAAACTATTATGATTCATAATATGATTTTACTGTAATCATAAGTTGTGACCTCTCTTATTATTCCATATAGACAATGAAAACAGTGATTGAAACAGGAGAACAGTTGATTTCCTTATAGCTGAATGATGTTCTAAGAAATCATAGTTTAATACAAACATTACAGTTTTATGCGTAAAAGATCTTTGTGAGGAAAGGTCTAAGCTCACTGCTGTCATTGGGCTCAGCCACAAATGTGAGTTCTGAATATTTCTGCAATTTAGATCATGTATGTCTTGAGAAAGAACCCAGAAAGCAGAGAATTCTTACCAGCTTTCTGGAGGTATTTCAGTTTGTGTGACTTAGTATCACCCAGAAACCCTCTAAGAGAGGAAAACAGAGTTTGATTGTCTGTGGCAACATTTGTTCTCTTAGCCACCTGACCACTACTGTCTCTTTGCAGTACTTGTCTCATTCATCAAACAGTTTCTGACTTTTTAACAAGCGAAACAGGAGGTCTGCAGTCCTGTTTTTTTCCCTTTAGGCACCCCATTACCCTGTTCAATAAATCAACTAACTATTCCATGAAAAAAAAAGAGGAAAAATAATACCTATCTGATCATGCACAATACGAACAAAGGCTTCAGAGTCAACCTTAATAATACATACCCTAAATCCTGAGGCCACTTTTTGTAATCTTACTGTTAGTTTACTGTAGATTTAAATATAATTTCCCAGTTAAGAAATTTGGAAGTGACTTCTTACATAAATCATGGCAAAGTTGGATCTTTGGACTCACAAAGGTCTCTCAACTCCACTAACAGAACAACAAATGGAGTAAGAAGCATCGTGTTTTCGGCAGGGATTTGCCACTAGAGGGGGAATAGAGCAAATATGAAATCGTAAGGTCTTTGTGTTTAGACCTTTTTCCTGAAGAGCACCGTAATGTCAGGTTTCAAAACTCCCGAGTTTTATTCCAGATTCTGTAGAAGACCCATCTACATCTTTCCTCTATTTTGCCTGACGCCGAGCATTGTGTCCTTCCACTGTCATTCTTTCCTCTAACCTGCTTCAACTCTTATTCCTAGCTTTCCCTTGTTGCCAGTCCTTTTTCCATTCCTACACTACCTGTCATCCTTTTGTCCTTCCCTGCGTTATTCCCTGTATTGTCCCCACTGCTCAGCCGCTTTTCTTTTCAACCTCTCCTTCTCACTCCCCTGCATTAAAAAAATCTTAAGTGCAGTCAGTACACACAATAGTGCACCATGTACGAGAGTTTCTCTGCTATCAGTAATTCCCACTGCAGTCGCTCATAACGTCCAAAAACAGTAACTGCAGGAGTCCTGTACCACCTTTGAAAGCCAGAATCAAACACTTCTTGTACAGTGGAAGAAATGCAGGGAGAAGTTATGAATAATCGAGCCCTCAAGTAGTTTCTGTAAAATATTGGAACAAGCTCCAAACACGGAAAAACTTAGCAATGATTTAAGCTTCTCAGCTCCTGCAAGTCTGTCTACTGAACTTTATTGGCCAATTTTTTGTGTGTGTTATTACAGTTTTAACAACTGTGGGAGATTTTAATTAGAAAAGAAAGTAGTGGTGGTAACTAACACATACATCCTCACTTCCAGTGGTAGGGGTATGCCTCAATGACAGTCTTTAAAGCAGAAGCACACACACAGTCATAAAAGATGTTTTCAGCATGTGTCTAGTTCTCAACGGCAGCCGATGTATCTTAAGTACTTCCCCAAAATATCGGTCACCAGGCACGAGCATTTTAAAACCTGAGCAGATTAAATCTGTGGAAATCCGAAGGAGCTAAACGCTGCAGTGGAGGAGTGGTGCAATCGGAATGGCAGACCCTCGACCAGCCCGTTACAGCTGTGGCCACATGCGGTGCTTTTCATGTAGCTTGCTACTTATTCAGACGTAGAAAAGCCTGACCCCAGCTGGAGCTCGACAGTGGCCCACAGATGTATCTAATGCTGTTAGAAGAGGAATAGGACTTGCACGGAAAGGCGCGAGGTAGGTCTTTGCTAAACAGC
>VXBL01006650.1:67201-106822 GCA_013400195.1 Aramus guarauna | reverse complement strand
CGCCTGAGGTCCCCGCCGCCGTGGGAGAACTTTGCCTTCCGAGCGCCGGGCGGCGAGCGGGGCCTGGGAGCGCCGCGGCGGGAGGAGCGCGGCGGCGGGCCGGTGGGGCGACCGCGGAGATGAAGCTGAGCCGGCAGTTCACGGTGTTCGGCAGCGCGGTCTTCTGCGTGGTGATCTTCTCCCTTTACCTGATGCTGGACCGCGGCCACTTCNGTAGCAGAACGGGGAGTGCAGGGCTTACTCTGCACTGTGGAAATTAGTGCTGAGGGCGGGTAGGAGCTGACAGTGAAAGCTGATCACTGGAGGGTAGACCTCCGCAGGGGCATCAACAGGTAGGTTTAGAGAAATGCTGACTTTATGTTACTGCTTTCCTTCTGACAAAGTCTTGCTTTGGAGCCGCAACTGGCTGATACCTGTCTGAACTGCGTGGTTAAACGAAGCAGTTCTTTAGTTTCTCACCTTCCCTTCTTGTATGTGTGGGAGAAAAATTTAAAAGCTGTGTATCATGGTAGTATTCTAATACAGTATGTTTAACCATGACAAGAGAAAAGTATTTCAGAGAGCACATGGTATGCTCTGCAGAATGGCGGAATACTGCTGTGTAAAAATAACTTTGTGTTCTTACAGTAGTAGACAAAAAAAAAAGAAAGTAAAGTTCTAGTTTATTTATGCTTGCACCATACTTATTTTTTGGGAAATAAATGAAAGTGGGTTTTAGTACAGCAGTGATGCTTTAAGTGAACAGAAGAACTTAAAAGACTAATTTAAAAAGTAACAATTATCTCTGATAGAATCACTAATTTTTTTTTTTAATGCAAAAGTAATAGTTGATACCATTTTGTTAATGGTAAAGATAAAACCCTTGACTTAGCAGAAAAATCTGTTCTATCTTTATTCCTTTGAGTTATAGTTCAGAGGTTAGCCACTAGTTTTTTCAGGAAGTAAGAGAATGGGAAAGAAGCTTAGGAGAAGAAAGCAAGACAAGGCTGGCGACAGCATCTGTGTCTGTTCAATATATAACTCTAGCAAGAAAGTAATGCCATCTGTGACACTTGTAACAGTTAAGTACAAGTGCTGCTTTGGTGATATGGTCAGTATCTTATATGAGGAAATCTCTTCACCACCAGTTGAGTTTAATCCAGGTAACGTATAGAACAGAGAAGCTCATAATGGGTGGTCTTTTTTTAAAAAAAATGTTAGATTTTTGTTTGAAATACTTGAGTGAACAGGGAAGATTTATTAGACATGTTTTGTCAGTGTCTTGCAGTTGAAATCCCTGTCGGTGTTCTACAGTGTAATGCTAACCTGTGGTGTAACATGGCCTTATCTCTTGTGACCAAGGGTTTAGTACCTTAATCTGTTGTTATACCTCTTCCTTCTATATGATCTAGTCAGCTAGAGACAAACATTTCCCCTTCTGTCCTTCTCCCTCCCCTTCTTCTAGAACAGTCTGTCAGTGTATACTCTTTTGCCTTTTCCATATCTAAATTTCTTTGAGACTGCTGACTCTCACTGGAGAATCCTCTGCCTATATCACTGTTTTGGCCCTTCCTTAGGGTGAACAGTTACCTTTTCCTTTCTCACTGTTTTATTCTTTGAGGAAGTTACAGATGAAGTTGATGTGATTTTGTCATTTCATTTTGCTTCCCATAGGGTAGAATTTTTTCACTCTGTTACAAGTGGGAAACCTCTGACACCTAGCAAATGCTTTCAGAGCCCTGTAACATCAGTTTAAAGTAAATGCAAAAGATGAAGAGTGGAATAGAAGCTACCAAAAATATTTGAAAGGAACAGCTTTAATCTTACCTCAGCTGACAAAAAGTTGTTTGTGTCAGTGCAGTGTTGCCAGAGCTCAGTGTACTGTAAGTGAAACTAGCCACAGATGTAAAAACTTCGAGCTGCTTTTGTTTGTGAAAAGCTGTGGCAGCAGCAGATCGTGTCTGTCTGAAGATTTAAGAAGACATTCTCTTTCCTGATGACAAAGGTCAGAACATTTTTGCGTTGAAAAAGGAATTGAGACTTTTTTTTTTTCTCAAATTATTGGATTGATTCACTTCATACCTCTTTCTGTTCTGACAGTGTGCTGATTTTTCAGATTTGCGGTTCCTCTGTGCAATTCTGGTAACAACATACGTCACCTTGCATGTCCTGGAAGTTACATATTGATCAGTTTCTTCTTCCTGACCTACGTGGCTTACACTAAGCTCCGAGGAGTGGATACTTCTGGAGGCAGTCCCCTGTTTAGCTTATGAGTGTTTGTCTAGGCTTTTTACTTAATTACTGCCACAATTAGAGTTGGAATTTTTCAGCTGGCAGTGCCTGTTGGTCTACATTCACCTGAAGTGTCATGCTACCTAAAACCAGTTTTAAAATAAATGATTAGAATTGCTACTCCGCTTTCATTTCCACTGTTTCTTGCAAGCAAAGTGCCTTGTCTTTTCATGGTCTTGGGGTAGATTGCATCTGACTCAGTCTTGTGAACCTGTCTTCCTTCTTTCAGGCTTATGTGCCAGTGTGGTCAAGGGTTGTCCTTCCAGAGCTTGCTTTCTGGTTTGAGCGTGCAGGTAGTTGGTCAAGAATGCCGCTAGAAATGTCTTGCAGGAATAATTTTTGGACAAGGTCCCCCAAGATGAGTGAATATCCATAAGCACATGCCTCTATGTACTCTCTGACCAAATACTTGTAAATGTCTTTCACTGCTGTGCTAAACAGCACCTGTGGTCAGGCTTAGGAGGCAGTGGTGATGTGTCTTTTTTTAGGTGTTGGGTGTGCAAAAGCTGGCATCAGTAGTCAGTTTTACAGTGAATGTTATCCACACCTATACATGGTAAGGTGGTATTGTGGCAACTATAATGGAACTTGAGGTAAAGTGATTTATAGTCTTGTCATTATTGGTCATGATTAATATCAAGACATCTGTATGTTACCATAGAACTGAAGTCCCTGTTAATTTTGGGAAGATTAGGTACCTATAATACGTGGAAATCAAGACGTACTGGCCGTTCCTCTGTAATTCCTGCATATATCTTTATGGATCCTGCTTGGTTGTCAGGTGTATATTATTCTTACGATGTCCATATCACAAGCTCTGTCTTTCTGAGGCTGTTCCTAGCCATAGGATGCTCCTGTCTCAGAATATGATGTGTCCTAGTGTCCTGTCTCAGGCTAGGAACAACGTTACAACATTGCGCAGAAAGGAGCTCAAGGTGGAGGAATAGCCTTAGGTGCATTTTACACTATTATTGTACCAATTATCAGTACAGATCATTGTGTAAGAGTCTTCTACTGGCATATAGTGGAAAAATGGTTGAGTATATTGATTTTTGTCTGTAATAACACAGAATTCTTTGAGAAGTCCTCTGTGACTGTATGGCAGAGGGAGGTCGAGTGGTGGTTAGTCCTATGCCATCTCCTGTGCAGTGAATATCAGGTGCAAGTGATTTGTGGGCTAAATTGATAATTACTAAATGAAAACATTCAAGTCAAGTCTAAAATGGAGTAAGTCCATTATCTTCAAGAACCTGTATTACTGTATACAGATGAATACCAAATACTGATAAGACCTTATTAATCTATTCTGTATTTTGGACCCAAATAGAGAAAAAAAATAAAATCATTAGCCTAACATGGCTTGTTTTGTCAACTAGCTTTACCTTGACTTAGAACAGATCCATAAAAGCTGTTCATTTACCGAAGCTTGTGGAATATTTATCTTGATTCTAAATGTTGCTAGATTCACACCTAAGCATGCATGACATACATTAAAAATACAATTAAAAAAAAAGTGGAGGATTTCTTTCTAAGAGTATCTTACTTCAGAAATATATGCCTTTGTGTAGTCTTCACTTGAAAGTTCATTTGTAGTGAATTTTATGCCTGAGGAAGGCAAAACAGCAACACAATGCAGGATCCTCTGTCACTACCTGAGGTGATGCTTGGGAGATGAGCTTTTTTCTTCTAACCATTTTCACACAGCTTGCTTTGGCTTTTATGGGTCATATCACTCCACTGTGTGCAAGGTTGTTTCTGGAAATACATTTTAAAAGCTCAAGTCTGCCATGATTCGGGTTGATAACTGGAATGGCACCAAGCGATTGCTCCTTTTTGTCTTTTGTCTTTCCCTTAAACTTTATTAAAAACCAAAGCACAAACATACAGTAACTTCCACCCTTACCATTTTCTTTTTTCTCAACAATTGTTATTTTAATAAGAACTTTCTCTTCTCCCTTCTGCGTTTTCTTCCCTCCTCCCCGAGTCGACACCACCCCCCCACCCCCCGCTTTGACCGTTATTTAAAGCTTACTGTGATCTTCTCATGTGTGTTAACTGCTTTTATGAGCTCACTAGTTGCATTTGATTGAACAGAGGTGATCAAGTACAGTTCCTTTAAAAGGAGCTGGATTGCCCTTTTGTTTCCATTGTCCTCCCAGCAAAGCGTTAAGTGGCCTGGCTGTTGGTGGTATTGCTAAAGCTTCTTTGCTGGATTCGTGCTTTCAAGGCATCCACACAATCCACCAAATGCTTCCGCACAAATGGGCAAGCAGTAGTTGTTGTGGTATGGAGTGTTATTTCATCTGAGCTTGCCAATAATTTGATAGTAGTACCACCTGGCCAAAATATGAATCATGATAGGGTGGAGCAGTAATAGCACGCCATTAGGACGAAATACGTGGCAGAAACACAAGCAATTCTCAGAATCTGCATGTTGAATGAGGGCATCTTGTGAGCTTTATTCTAGAGTACTGCTGAGGTAGTACTTCCCCTGATGTAAGGACCTTCAGTCGGTCCTGAGTCTCCATTAGGTGCCTGTAACTGTGGTGTATCAGCTCGTGCTTGATAGTTACCAAGCCTCAGTTCCATGCAGTGCAAACCTCAGCTCCCTCCCTTGTCGGCGAGTCTGTACGCTTCCTGTTTTGAAATAGTTCCTGATACACTATAAACACCTTTTCCAGCTAGAGTTTTGCTAGTTGCCTTGACGTAGAGAAGGTGAAATCAATGGCTTTACACAGACTATAAATATGCGTGTTTTGTTGCTGCATGTTCTTAGTAATTGGTGTATTTTTATGAGCTCGTTTGGGAGCTTTTAGGCCTGTGTTGTGTAACAGGAAACAGGACTTTATGCAGAAGTATTGGAAGCAGCATGATCAGGTATTTGTGAGTAGTGGCAATTAAGGTTGTACATAATTTTGAAGTTGTAATTTTCTGACTTCTGATCACTGAAAAACGATGGGCACAGCAACTTTTAGTAGCATTCTTACAAGTTTCACATCAGAGAAGATTGAAGAAATCCACAGAAGGAATCATAATTTTTCTGGATCTGAAACTTACTGACTTATTTAAAAAACAAACAAACAAATCCCGATTAACAACACTCAGTTCACAGCCAAAAAGCTTTTAATTATAAGATAATGAAAATTTAGGAGTTATTCTGCTGAGCTTCTAGTACCTTGTAAGGAGGCGGAGCCATCTTTGTGAACATAATTACAGGTCAGTAACAGTTCTTTCACTTCCTAATATTTACAGGGTGTATTTGTCTTTGTTGCTTGCACATTTTATGTAAAGTTTTGGCTAAGCAGCAGTCAAGTAGAAGCTAATAGACCCCTTCAATTACAATATTTAAATCTGATGCAAAATGTATTTTTCAGAAAAGTAGTAACACCACCTATAAATGAGCGCTTCCTTCTGCTACCTAGAGTTAATGCCTATCTTAAACTGTATAAACTAAATGGAGAGAGAAACCTTCTTAATTTGCTCTTACTTGACCTTTTCTTTGTCTGTCACATGGTTTTGTTATTTTAAATTTTGACTTGTTCAAATAAAAATAAACATATTTAAAATGCTCATACTCTTAATACCACGTAAGCTGTGCTTCACTTTTGTACTGCTAGCCGTTTAAATAAAGATAGGGAGGGAAATCTAAAAGGAAATGAACCTGAAACATATCAGCTGGAGCAGTGGTGAACGTTTTTCAGATTAATTGACTTTAAACAGGGAATATTTCTTGATTTGTCTCCATCTCACTTTCCCTTCTCCTTGCCTTCAGATCACTGATGATGGTGTCAAATTAGTCCCTAACAGCATGCCTTATTTTTATGTTCATAAATTACGTGGAACTTAAGTCTAGGCTAATAGTACATTAAACACTCCTGCCTCTGGTAAAACAGAATGTGGAAGTCCATCAGCTTCCTAGAATCTATTTGTCAAGCTGCTTCATCTTTGGAATAGAACTTAAGAGAACAGACTTTTGTTTTGTTGTTGAGGGATATTAGTTGTTTAATATCAATAAGTAGGTTTTAATTAAAATAAATTACTTAGGAATATAATAGAGTGTGATTTGTACTCTTTGCTTAGCTTTACTTAGCATGAGTGGCTAGATTTGCTGAAGCCTTTAGGCCGCAATAGAGGCCTATTCTCTCAGTAATATTCCTAGTAGTTTTCCTAAAGGCTAGTACAGTGCTGTGTTTAGTCTTTTAGTATGGGAAAATATTTTGATATCACACTAATGTCTTGGTAGTGTTTTTTGTAAGTCTGGGACTTCTCAGTTTGCTGTATTCCACCAGCAAGGACAGGGGCACAAGGAGTGCAAATCAGAAGATAAGGAGGCTCCAACCTTCAGGGAAAACTGTGGAAACTGCAAGTCAACAAGATAAGAGCCTGCCTGCCTGGACACAGGAGAAGAATCCAATTAGATGTTAGAAGACTGCAGACCAAAAATCACCATTGGACTGAAGGACAGGTGGACAGCACGTGAGGGGCGAGTGTATGGGTCCCAAGGGTGTAATTGCCCAGGGCTTTCTTTGTTCAGGGTCTCTCTCTTTGGTGGCACCCAGCCCGGGCTAATCCTGCTGCTGCACCTTTCAGTTAAATTCATTATTTTATAAAACCTGACACCTGAGACTCTGTTGCAGGAAACATAGGGTCGAGCCTGAAGAAGAAGGAAGTGTGCCCAAAAATAAATGTGTGTGTGTGTGACACTATGAATGGTGTGTGAATGCTCGGGCAGCAGCTATTCCTTTAACACTGTAGTTCAGTTGATTCAGAAGAATTCCAGTGCCTTCATAAAGGGAGCTTGTTTTGAATGGTACTTTAAAGGTAAGAAGTTAATAACAAGGTTACTTATGTAATTTTCATAATCACAAATGCACATAAGCCTTCTACCCAGATTAATAAAGGCTTTAAACCTTGACTTGTCCTTTTGACCGATGTATTGCATGCTTGGTTTTTTGTTCTGTGTCCTACCTTGCAGTGTGAATACATGCTGAAACAGTGTGTTCGAGTATTACGCTTTGATGCTGTATCAGGTTGCGTTTTTAACTTTAACCTGCTTTCTTTTTCTGTGCAGGAGATGACCATTTAATTCCACATTTAGTATGTTCTCTTCACTGTACAGTGCTCTAACAGTGAACAGAGAATGCTTTCAGGTCTTACCATGTTGATATGCTGGCATCTGATCAGAGGTTTATATCAAGATTTTAGCAAAGTTAGTATAGGCATTGTGAAGATGTACCTGGAAATATTTATTTAAAAGATTGGTACAGAAAATTATTAAGATAAGTGCCATTTAGTGCAGCCAGAAAACTAGACTTGAGTCCAGTTTCCTGGCTGCTTACAGCAGTAAATCTGTGTAGGCAATGATCTTGACTTGAATTCCACATCCTCTGGAGAACTGTTCATTGTGGTACTTTCTTCACCACAGCTCATCAGTGCAACAGAGCCTCTTATGCAGGACACTGCCAGCTCCTTTGTGGTTTCCTGCTTGTTCATGTGGGTGAGAAGGAGAATGGGCTCTGGCTGGTTTTGAACCAAGCACTTGTTGGTTGTTGGCTGAGTCCCGATACAAATAAAGTTCCAACTGACCTAAACTTGGAAGCTTCTAATGTGGACTTCTCCTCTGCCTGCCTGTTTCCACAAGATTTCCTCATATGTGGGCCTGTCATACTCCCACTTCAATTATTTGAGCTAGCTGTCTTTTTCCTGATGAAATGATCATTTGTGGCCTGTGGAAAGCGACTGCATTTAGAAAAGAAGTGAACGTTCACTGAGGAAATGCAACTAATCTCCCTTCTGCAATGCACAATGCTTGGGTGGGGGAAACTGTTCATTCTCCACTTCCACAGAATAAAGCAGCTTGATCTTTCCTTGTGTTACTGGACTTCGCTCCTTTTGCTGCGTGGCAGTATGCTCCTTTCTGGAGAGAGTCCTTGCTACAGATCAGGCCGGTGTCAGAAGCAGACAGAGAAGGACGCTCAGAGGGCAGTGGGAAAGCAGACTGCTTTGGAGTATTTGGGGCATAAAAACTGCTGAAGGGTTCAGACTGACTGAAGCACAAGGAACTGTTTGTGTAGCTGGTTCATGTGCTGGTAGTGGCAGGTTGCTCAGTGTAGCTCACAGGTTATGGACGTTTTTTGTTCCAAATGGGAGGAGGATGTGCTGATCTCTGCTGTCCTCACATAGGAAGATTTTATTGATCAAATCCAACCTTTTGTAGCCATGGGGATGATAAAACAGATGCACTGCTCACGTGATGCCATTTTTATATCAATGCAGGTGTACCTAGTTTTGATAGTGTTGGATTTGTTGGTTCTTTGCAATTGTAGAAATAGTTGCTTTCCTGTAGAATAACAGCAGGGTTGCCTTTCTTGCTTTTTAGTAAAATCTTTATTTGCACAGTCTTATCCATATATAAAGGCAGAGAGAAACAAAAGAAGTTTACACCAAAGTTATAAACTTGTTAACTGGTTGTATTGGTCAGGTGATTCACATAACTTCACATTGCATTGCCTTATGTTTAAACAAATATGCAGATTAACAGTCCAGATGGACATCATTAGAGGATGCTCTAAGATATACTTATCCAGACAGCATACTTCCAATTTTCTGTGCAGTTAGGCAGGGCTCAAAGTCTTGGCTCAGAATTGCTTCTTTTCTGGGAGGACTTAATGCTGTAAAGTCAGGGGGAGGTCTGCTGACATTTATGAGTTGTGCAGCTAGCCAAATTTTGCTATCTGGTATCTACAAAGTCATGTAGATTACAAAATTTCAGGCAGAATTATTTAAGGTAAAATTGGTAAAACATCTCTGTTCGGAGTGTGTGTGTGGGAAAACAACAAAATACCCAAAAAGAAATTCCCACACACATACACTCAAATGTGTGGAAATTTTTCAAACTTATTTTAAACCAAAATGCTGTCAGAGTACATTTTTAGTAATGGAGAAGACCTGTGTGTTTTATTTTTTAATTAGACTTTTTTTTAATGCCCCCTGTAACATGCTTCTGATCTGTTTTACTAGTAAATCAACAACTAGCAATCAGTAAGATGAGGCAGTTTTAGAGTAACTTCACTGTTTTGTACTGTTTGGCCTTGGCATTTGAAGTTGGGCAGTGTAAGTCGGTTGCCTTCCTCTAAAAATGTTGAAACTGAATTTAATTTATTTTCGTGTTAATTTTATTGTCATGAAGAGTTGTGGTATATTCTATGTTTAGCTCATATTTTAAAGTAATTACACTATTGAATACTACGTTCTAGGCATTGTCTACTGTCTATTTAAAATGAGTAAGGAGAGAAGGTGAACATGCAATGAAAATGCACCTAGCTTTTCCATAATTTGGATCCATGTGAAATTTTGAACTTGAGAACGGATTCCTGACATTATCATTTTTTCATACTGAATGAAAACTGGGATCAGTTTCTAGTTTGTGACACTGTTGTTTCTTAAAATTAACTTTCATGGATGATGTATTTCACAACAGAAATTGAAAATATTTTTAAAATCTCAAAAGATTTGGTTGCCTGCCAGTTTTAACTTGGGTACTAGCATGAGATAGTTACATGTTCTTACCTGTAGCTTTTTATTTCATGTTTTGCATGAAATAGTATATGGCTTGTTCAAATGCTTTAGAAGAGAGGCATGATGCAGGATTGTCTTTATTGTCCTCTGTTAAGTTCCACAATGGGAGGTCTTTGTAAGGATTTCTTTCTCCAAATAACAGAGTATCTACCTTCAAAGTTAAAGTACTTACTTTAACAGACTTCTAAAAATCACTGCTTTTCAGAGTCCTAGGTAGGCTTGAACCCTCCAGCCTAAAAATAAGGTATTGCTGGAAGTGTATAGCAACATATAAAATCATTGTTGTTTGAAGATGATTTTTTTTCTTTTGGTGTGTTGTTGTCCAGTGCTGGAGAGACTGTAATTGGCTAGATGGCATAAGGCAAATTGGTGGTGCAATCTATGACCAGGTAGTTGACAGTCTATTGCTAAGCAATATAAAACTTTTTTGTAGGAAGAGGTAAAATATTTCTACAACATACATGAATGAGAATATAAATTTTAAACAGTTGTGTGAATTTACAGTTGAACAGGCAGTGTATATAGTAGTGGGATAGGTGTGAACAGCATTTTAGCTGCTTACATACTTGATAACCTTGGTGAACTATAGTTATGTGCAGTGAAGCAGGTAATAATTTGTCTAGATGGCAGCTATACTTTAGCTTCTTAGGAATCTAAAGATCAGAGCCTATGTTGGGCAGCGTGTAAAGCCACAATCGGTATTACTTAATGTATGTTCTTTTTAGAGTGAGTGGCATAATAGGCTATTAGATTTCTGAGTAGAGAAACCTTTCTTTTAAAACGTCACAGACATTGAAAGGGAAAATATTAATTTTACAGAGAAATGTGTACACATGATCTTTAATGTAACGTTTAAAGATTTTTAGAATGGTTGTTTCTTTTGTGCCACCAGGGGGCATGGGACTACAGGTTTGTTTTTTTTAATTTCCAGCATGCTATCATCTGCATATTGATTTCCTTTTGCTTTCAGTTCATGTATTTTGTAAGTTTCTAATATTTGTCTTTAAACTGTTGAGATTCTAGGATGTTTGCTCTACATCTCAATTAGCTTAATCTGGATCAAATATATTTTTGTTGTCAAAATATATTTTTGTCTTTTGGGAAGCAGAAGTTGGAATTTACTTCGTATTTGAGGAAAGCAATTGTCCCTTAAAAAGAAAATGCGAAAACCTTGAGTGAATTATTGTCAAAGGGGAAAAAAATCTCATGTACAGATATTGTTTCTAATGTTATTATATATTACTTAGAAAATAAGGCATTGGTGCTAGGAAACAATTTTACTTGTCATTAAAATCATAGGTCACAGAGTAGCTGTCTACTGAATCAATGTTATTTGTGTTGAATGCAATGGATAAAATGTAAATACGCAATGGATAAAATGTAAATGCCTGAATCTGCAGCAAGTTTTGTTTTAATGACAGCTTCTTGATAAAAACTTATTCATACATAGTATATTTTGGGGGTCAGACCACAACTTTAATATTAGGAAATGACTGGCTTTTTGTTCAATATCTTTTCTTATTGTTAGGTTGAAGTCAGTCTGAGGAAAGAAAGGAATTACTGCTAAGATGAAATATCCTTAAAAACATGTTAAATAATCTAGCCTTTTCTGATTCTGTAAAAACATGTTAAATAATCTAGCCTTTTCTGATTCTGTAAAAGCTAACACATTCATGCCTGAAAAAAAGCATACCTCAAATCATTTGGAAGTAGTGGCTAGTACATGAGATGGCAGTATCATTTCCAGGTGTCTTGTTCTGCTATGGTCCCTCCTGTATTCCAACAATACAGTGATTAGATAGTATTAAATTGCTTTTATGATATCTGTCTCCTTCCAAATTGCTTTGGGCGATAATGTTGACTTCTTTCAATTCACATTGCTATTCTTTATCCTTCCTCTTGCGATGCACACTAGAATCATCTATAAAATCCTGTTGTTTGCAACTGAATATGACCTTCTGACTGAAAGTACTATCAGTTTGAACTGTCTCCTACAGGATTATTTTGATGTTTGTAAAGGTCCAATTATGCAGATTATTACTATGATCAGGCTGTTAAAGGATCTTTTACTCCCATTAAGTGCTTTTGTTAATTTCTGTCTAAATTTCACTGAAAATAAGAAACTCAGTATTTTACATGTACAGGAAAAACCAAAATTATGTTAATCCCTTCATGATGTGACTGCCTTCTAAAAAATGGCTTTCTCTTTGATGTTTTGATGTGATAATAAATGAAAAGATCAAATTTCTGCAAGTCTATGAAAGACATGAAAAAATTTGAAGTTGGCAAAATTGGTATTTGACACAATGTGACCTTTTAAGAATATCTTTGTATCACTGATTAAATCTTGTGCTGCGAATTCAGGTTCATAGTGGAAAATGTAACTTTTGGTCCTTTCTCTTATTCTGAAAGGAGGAGGTTTCATGTGTTGGCTCAATTTCTTATTAGTTTTTCTTTACATAAAATGCAGAATAAAGATTTATTTGATTTTTTTTGTGTGTGAATTTGATTTTTTTTTTTAAATATTCTGTCAAGAATTGGTCTGAGAAATATATATTTTTTATTTTTTTTTTTCACAGGGCCAGCTTTCAATTTTGCAAGAAAAAATAGATCATTTAGAACGCCTGTTGGCAGAAAATAATGAAATTATTTCAAACATACGAGATTCTGTGATCAATCTGAGTGAATCAGTAAAGGATGGTCAAAAAATTCCAGAGGCTATAAACTTCAGTCAAGGATCTGTCTCTGAGATCATTCCTTCTGCTTCAGTTTTGTTTGCAGTTGATTCTGAGGATTGTTTGTTTGCTTCAAAAAGTGGAAGTCATGGTTCAGGTGTACAGGTAAGCAGTATGTCTTTCTCTCTTATTTTGCTGCAGTCTTAACTATCATTACCTTTTAATTCTAAAGATATCTAATTACTTCTAAAAGCTTGGTAATCTAAGATGTAACAGAATTGTTCAAGTGACTGTTGTGTTTAATAGATGTCATGGAAGTGTTCCTTTTTGCCTTTTTTAAACTGTCTACAATTGAATAATGATTATGAAGAACCACATTTTAGAAAGCTTAAAAATTCTTTAAAAAAAATGCCAAACAAAACCCAGTGATTGTAGTCAGATTACTGTCCAGTACTCTCGGATGATCTTTGGAAATAATTTATTTGAAAGTCTCTCTGTTTCTCCAAATTGTTCTAAAATTAATGACAAATAAACTGGAAATAGTGGATAGTCTTGATTTAAATATTTATATTTCAGGGATACACTGTGTAGATTAGTCTTGGGGGGAGGTAAAGAATGTTCAAGAACTAATAATTTAAAAAAATCTCAGGTATTGTGTTCCCTTTTGAATGTCATTTCTGTATTTCATCATTCTTGTGTGTTTCTAGTTTGTATAGGCACTTTGATCAGAAAGGAGGAACATATACCATGTTGACTGGTTGGCATGAACTGGGGAGGTTGAAGTTTTTAAAGTCAAACACTTCAAGTTGAATTTATTTTCCTTGCTGGTGATGCTTGTGAGTTCATGGACTCTTATATATGCAGTTTTAATGGAGTGTTTCAGGAGCACTGAGAATACTGTGTGAAGTTTGTGATCTGTACTGGTTTTGGGAGTCTTGTGGGAGTACTATAAATATTCATAGTACTCTAAAGCAAAGATTAAATTTTGAAGTCCAGCTTTCTCATTCCAGAAGTGGAAGTATTTCTGTTGCAGGAGTCTGTAGACTTAAGATGAATAAGTACACATATTAGAACAATTGTAACCTCTGATGTATCATTCATAATGCCTTTAAGCTCTTCAGGGATAGGCACCACCTTAATGGGTCTTTTACAGTGAAAGCAGGGGTTTTTTTTTAAGGCAATAGCTGAGTGTTCATGTTTCTAATATACATACATTAAGACTTCTGTGTAGGAAAATAAAGCATGTGGACCTATGACTACATGTTTTCAAGTTGCTAGGTTGTTAACAGGTTATTCCTTGTACAGTCCATTACCGTATTAAGTGATGTGCTGTTTTAGGTGCATTATAAATTAGTTATAGTAAATGTGAATTGTCAATTTTGAGGTAAAATGTGTTGGCTTAAATTCTTGGACATGTTAATCTGTTACAAATGGAAAGTAAAACATGTTTGCTTAAACTATTCTCATGTTTTGCTTCACATTTGCAGAATGTCAGAACATGTACGTACTGTCAGCTAATGTACCTACCTAATGGTAGGCTGTAGTAGCTAAACTGCTTTTTGATAATTTTCTTTTCAGGCTATATGCATGCACTTTAATAACAACTATAGCAGCTAATATTCTTAATACTGTTCCCCTGCTCATGCTTTCTTTCCTTGCCTTGCACAGGGAAGACTCTATTGTTCTTCGTATCATTACATTAGTACGTTGTACTCAACAGGCTATCCAGCACCATATTAAATCACCTTAATACTGCTTCTGTATATGGTTTGTCATCCTGCAAGTCTGACCCATATTTCAGTTATGGAATCTAAGACCTGACTTTAGCAGAAGCAGATTCTGTAACACCACGTTAATGAGCTGATCTGAATTTCTGTATGTGAATATAGTTTTACTATTTAATACTTTTCCAAGCCTGATGTATTCTGCAAGCTCAGGTAATTGATTTTCTTCTAGATTTTTTTAAATGAAGACTGAGCAATTTTGAGTAGATTATTTGGAGCATTATTTTTTAAGTTATAATTTACATTCTAAACCAGCTTGTGTTAATTACTTGCTGTTCATAAATATTAACTTAAACCTGCAGATCTGGATGTTACTTTTTCCATGTTTGTCTTTTAAGTGGATGTATGAGAATGAAATGAAAGACTAGAAAGACGTAAGAGCTAATATAGGTGAGACATAGTGTCTGGATAAAAATCACTTCAGAGAATGAAGGCCAAAGAGGCTTCACTGAATAAATTATGGGAGTTCACTGTAGTCTCCCATAATGGAGAAACAATTATAAGAATGCATTAAAATATGGATTAAAAACCTTTGTGATATTTCACTGAGAAATATTACCAAGACTTGCTACTCAGATGTATTTTCTTTGCATAAATTGGACAAAGCAAGATACTAATAGCATGAGGCCCAAAAGATTCTTGGGTAGGATAGCTAAAGAATTTTTGCATGGAGCAATTGTAAATCAAGAAATTGTATACTTTATTATTTGTGGTGTTTGTAAAGAAGGTAGAAAATTGTAACAGATCTGGCCACTGAAAATAACTCTGAATTGAGAATTGATATAATTCAAATTAAATAGAAGACTAATGTGTACTTTTTTCAAAAGATAAAAGCAGAGCTATGTAATAAAACCAACAAAATTAAGAACTCTGGATTAAATATGGTTATGACCTGACAGGCAGCATCCTTTTTGAATTTCTATTTGTCTACTGTTTTTACAAAGTCCTTTCTTACTGTATCAGTATTTTATACTTAGAAATGGAATTAAAATATGTTCAGAAAATACTAGTCTCTCAGCTTTTTTTGCTTCTTACTAACTAGGTACTTGGAATTTATTCTTCACTTGCAGTCATGTAACCTGGTCAAATGCTGTTGTAATTTGTAATTAATCCTTTGCACAATTCTTACTGAGGATGGTGTTGTATGAAAGATAAAAGTGACTTAAGGTCTGTCTTCTGGATGTCTTGACATAAGTGCAGTGATTTCAACCTGATCTGACTTCAGTTTATTCCAGTGGAAGTTTTTGAGTCCTAATTTTTTTTCTTGTATTTTTTTAACTGGTTCTGATTAACATTTGAATCATAGAATGACTGAATGGTTGAGGTTGTGAGGGACCTCTGGAGGTCATCAGGTCCAACCGGCTGCTCAAACAGGGTCACCTACAGTTGCCCAGGACCATGTCCAGATGGCTTTTAAGTATCTCCAAGGATGGAGACTGTACAGCCTCTCTGGGCAACCTGTTCTGGTGCTTAGTCACCCTTACAGGGAAAAAGTGTTTCCTAACATTTAGGAGGAACCTCCTGTGTTTCAGTCTGTGCCCGTTGACTCTTGTCTTGTCACTGGGCAACACTGAAAAGAACCTGGCTCCTCCTCCTCTGCACTTTTCCTTCAAGTATTTGTACACAATGGTAAGATCCCCCTGAGCCTTCTCTAGGCTAAACAGCCCCAGCTCTCTCAGCCTTTCCTCATAGGAGAGCTGCTCCAGGCCATCATTTTAGTGGCCCTTTGGACTCTCTCCAGTGTGTCTATGTCTCTCTTCTACTGGGAAGCCCAGAACTGGAGACAGTACTCCATATGTGGCCTCACCCGTGGTGTATAGAGGGAAAGGATCATCTCCCTTGACCTGCTGGCAATGCTCCTCCCTAATGCAGCCCAGGATACCATTTGTGGTCTTTGCTGCAGAGACGCATTGCTGTCTCACATTCAATTTGGTGTCCGCCAGGACCCCTAGGTCCTTTTCTGTGAAGCTGCTTTCCAGCTGGGCTACTCACAGCATGAGGGTTGTTCCTCCCCAGGTCCAGGACTTTGAATTTCTTCTTGTTGAACTGCATGTGGTTTCTGTCAGCCCATGTCTCCAGCATTTTGAGATCCCTCTGCATGGCAGCATGACCCTCTGGTGTATCAATCCCTCCGCCCAGTTTCTTGTCGTCTACAAATTTGCCAAGAGTACACTCTGCCTCATCATCCAAATCATTAATGAAGATGTTAAACAGGATTGGACCCAGTCGTGACAGAGTACACCACTGATTACTGGCCTTCAACTAGACTTCATGCCACTGATCACCACCCTCTGGGCCTGGCTGTTCAGCTGGTTTTTGGTCCATCTCACTGATGGCTAATCATCCAGGCCATACATCAGCAGCTTTTCTATGAGAAAGTTGCAAGAGGCAGTGCTGAATGTCTTACAGAATTTGAGGTAGACAATATCTGTTGCTCTCCCTCTACCAAGCTAGTCATTTCATCGTAGAAGTTTCTGAAATTGGTCAAGCATGACTTGCCCTTGGTGAATCTATGCTGACTAGTCCTGTTGACTTTCTTGTCCTTCATGTGCCTGGAAATAGTTTACAGGATTAGTTGCTTCATCACCTTCCCCAGGATCAAGTAAAGGCTGACCAGCCTGTAGTTCCCTGGGTCCTCCTCCTTACGGTTCTTGGAGAGGAGTGACATTGCTTTCCTCTGGTCCTTGGACACTTCTCCTAGTTACCATGATCCTTCAAAGGTTCTTGAGAGCAGCCTTGCAGTGGCATCAGCCAGCTCCTTCAGTACTTGTGGGTGCATCCCACCAGGGCCCATGGACTTGATGTGTCCAGTTTGTTTACATATGTGCTGACATGGCTATATTCTATCAAGGGCACATCTCCCCTCATCTCTGTGATTCATGAAGAGTGGTCTTGCTAGTAAAGACTGAGGTGTAAAAGATACTTAGGACATGGAAAAGGCTGAGGTACTATCTTTGACATTCCTGACTGGATTCAATTCCATTTGGGCTTTAGCTTTCCTAGCTGGATGCTTAGACAATGTTTCTGTATTCCTCCCACATTACCTGTCTGCTTCCGCCCTCTGTAGGCTTCCTTTCTGTGTTTGAGTTTTGCAGGAGCTCCTTGTTTATCTATGCAGGCCTCTTGGCATTTTTGTCTAACTTCCAGCTTGTTGGGATGGACTTCTCTTGAGCTTGCATGAGGCGATCCTTGAATATTAACTAGCTTTCTTGGGCCCCTTTTCCCTTCAGAGTCTTACCTTGTGGGACTCTGCCAAGCAAAGTGGCCAAAGTCTGTTCTGAAGTCCAGTGATGTAATCTTGCTTTTTGCTCTCATCCTTTCTCTCTGTGTTCTGAATTCTGCCATCTCATGGTCACTGCAGCTAGTGCTGCCTTTGACCTTCGCAGCCCCAACAAGCCCCTCATTGTTGGCAAGTAAGAGGTCCAGCAGAACACCTCTCCTCACTGGCTTCTCTATGACTTGGGTTAGGAATTTGTCCTAGATGCACTCAGGAACTTTCTGGATTGCTTATGCCCTGTATATTGTCCCTCCAGCACATAACAGGGTTGTTGAAGCTACCTATGAGGATTAGATTCTGCAAATATGAGGCTGCTCCTATTTGTCTATGGAGGGCCTCATCTACTTGTATTCCTGACCAGGTGTCCTATTGCAGACATCCACTACAATGTCTGCTTTTTAGTCCTTGCCCATAATCTCTCAGATGACTTTTCATCCATCCACAGGCAGAGCTCCAGCTGTTCTCTCACATAAAGACAAACTCTCCCTCCTTGTCTTCCTGGCCTGCCTTTCCTCAAGATCTTGTATCCTTCCATTGCAACTTTACAGTCGTTAGAGTCATCCCACCACGTCTCCATGATTGCGACAAGATCATAGGCTTACAACTGCACGCAGATCTCTAACTCATGGTGTTTATTCCCCATGGTGTGTGGATTAGTGTACTTTAGAGAAGCATCCCATGTGCTGATTTCCTTAGAAGGGTTTTGCAGATTTCTCTATAATTGTACCTTGTAGGCACTTCCTTGCTTACATGCAAATGCTGGAGGTGACCCTGCTTAAGCCCTGTTTTGTTGATGATGATGATGATGATTATTATTATTAAATCCTTTAATGTCACATCACTCCTGTCTATCACTCCCTTACAGGGCTGCTGGTAACTTGCTCCCTCCCTCTTTATTCCTGGCTAAAAGCTCTCCATAACATGTCAGCCATCCCCCTGGCACACTTTTGCCATACATGTCATCTCTCCTAAAGAGTCACTGATCTGCAAACAGGGTCCCATGGTCGTAGAACCCCAAAACCTATTGCCAACAACAACTCTGAGGCCAATTATTGACCTGTACTATTGGTGTCCTGCTCTCACACCCCTGCCTCTCACTGGTGGGATCAAAGAGGACACCATCTGGGCCTCCATGACCTTGATTACTACCACTAGAGCTCTTCAGTCACTTTTGATGCAGTCTGGGTTGCCTCTGGCAGTATTTTTAGTACCCACGTGGAAGAACAAGAAGGGGTAGTAGTCAGCAAGTTGGACAAACTTCAACAGCTTCTCTGCAACATCCTGTATCCTGGGCCCTGGCAGGCAGCAAACCTCTCTAGATGATGGGTCAGGTCATTGAGGCAGTTATTTCAGACAATTGTTGATTAAGATAGCAAGATCTATTTGCTGAATTACAGTTTCCAGCTCTTGAGCTCATAATCATGGGAGCGTGGTTTGAGATAACTGTAAGGTAATAGATAATAGGGAAAAAATATGTATGTTATGTACTGTAAAAATTGGTGTCCTGCAGACTGCAGAAAGTTGCTTGTGAAATTTAGACTCTATTCATAAGAAAAACTTGTAGAAATGTAGGCAATTCCATGAATTGTTGCTTTTTAAACCAGTATGTTTTCATGGTTGAAATTTTAGAAGAGTTTATTGGTCTTAAGGTCGCTCATTGGTAACTTGCAAATTTACAGAGTATGCATTTAGTTTTCTTCAGAAGGTTGCATTTCACAGAAAAATTATAGTTCCTCAAAATCAAATTTTAGAAAAGCAAGAAAATAGGGTATTAGGCTAATTTCGATGTAACTTATTAGGTCTCTCCAAGCTGGCCACACAGAATGCATATATCTGCAAGTATTGCAGCTGTATTTTCCATTAAGCAATATTGTCCGATGGTGGAAGCAGTCCTGGTGAAGCAATGATATGATGAGAGGATCTCTTTACAAGCCATAGATATCTAGTGTATGGACAATGTAGGCCCAACTGAGGCTCTGCTAGTTGTAGTTACAGTGCCTTGTATTCCCATCTAACATTACTTACTCCTCTTTGTGTCTTAAGCTAAAGGCCTGTGGTGGTTTGACCTTGGCTGGCTCCCAGATGCCAACCCAGACAAGGTCAACTCACTGCAGTCTTTTTTGGCACCAAACCTGAGGCTTGAGGTGTTGAGAGATCAGGACAGTATTTGGGAGTGGTAATGGCCAAAACTTGGATAGGACGTTGCCAGAGTGAAATAGCTGTGGGGATTCTTTTGTTGTTGTAATGAGGTGAAGGCACAAAGGGTGGAGTTTTATTGTGTGTGTAAAACTTCCATTTTCAGTGTTGTTGTGTCATTTTGATTTTGGTGGGGGAATTTTTTTTGTAGATGTAAGTGAAGTCTGTGAAGAGTGTGTGATGAATGTATATTTTATCGACTGTTTGTAAATACGTATTTCACAGAGATGAAGGTGGAATATACTGGGTGCAGGTGCCCAGGTGTGGGTAGTGGGGGGCTCCAGGGATGGTGTCTGTGAGTAGGGGCCAGCACTGCCTTATGCCAGACACAAGTGTTCCAGCCAGCTCCAAAACAGACCTACCATCAGCAATGGTGGTGGCATCTCTGGGAGAATGTGTTTTAAGATGGGGCAAAATGCTCTGTGGCAGTGAGGTATAAGGGGAAAAAAAAAGTGGGAAAAACAACCCTGTGAACATCAAGGTCATTGAAGAAGGAAGGGGAGAAGGTACTCCAGCCACTGGAGCAGGTGGGGGAGACCACTGTGAAGGAAGTATTTCCATGCAGCCCACTGAGGACCCCATGCTCGACCAGACAGGTATTTTCAGAAGGAACTGTGGCTCATGGGGGATCCACACTGGAGGAGTTCCTGAAGAACTGTAGCCTGTAGAGAGGATCCCATGCTGGAGCAGTCCATGAAGGACTGTAGCTTGTGGAAGGGGCCCTTATGCTAGAGCAGCCAAACAGTGTGAGGAAGAAGGAGTGATGGAGAGGAACCACTGCAGACTGACTGCAACCCCTATACCCCTGTACCACTTGGGACAGGGGGACATAAAGGAGTTGGGACTGAAGTAGTAAAGTTGAACTGGCTAGAAAAGAGATGGGGAGAACGTGTTTTAGTTTTGTCTTTGTTTCTCGCTATCCCACTCTATTTTAATTAGTAATAAATTAATTTAATGTTCCTCAAGTCAAGTCTGTTTTGTTTGTGATGGTAATTGGTAAGTCATCTCCCTGTTTTTATCCTGACCCGTGAGCTTTTAATCTTACTTCTCCTACTGTCCAGTTGAGGCAAAGTAAGAGAGCAGCAGGGTGGGGGTTTGGCAGCCAGCCAAGGTCAACTCATTACAAGGCCTTAACTTCTTTAGTCAGATGTTTGTTTTGATATCTGTATTTTTTTAAAGTTTCTTAGCAGGACAGAAACCAGCATACCACTGGAAAGTTTTAACTCTTCTGGTGTTCGTGTAGTAAATGACTCCTGTAGGCTTTTTTTTGTGGAAGCAAAATGTTTGTTGAAGAAAGTTTGTCTGGTGTACAATTGTATTCTAACATGGGGTTAGAATTAAAATAAAGTCTAGTTTAGTTTAAGATTTTTAAACTACAGTACCAGTAAAAGACTTGTTAAGATGATAGTTCATGTTCATAAAATTTGCCTTCTTTCCTAAAACCAGACCAGAGCATTAAAAAAAAAAAAAAAAAAAAGTTGGATATGGTAACTTTGGTCTAAACTCACATTAGAAGATTCTCTTTGAAGTTATCTAGTGGTATCTAAATTTCATAGGAACTTGTTAAAATAACTCTAGAGTTGCTTTATGTACCTGTAACCCTCTTATTTGCATTGACAAGTGAAATATGTCCTTCCATGTATAATTAGTGTGCTGGGCAACTCTAAATATATAAGGAACTTTGTTACAGCAATCAGCTATAGTTCTGAACATTTTTCCTTGATAGTTCCTTTCAGTTCCCTTTTGTGAGTTTGACTTTAGCTTCAATTTCTCTCATCTAATCATCTCTTCTTACTGCTTGCTTAGTTTGTCCTCTTCATCTTCTGCATTGCTCTATTTAGTGTATTGTGATATTCTGTATAATCCTCTTCTTACCCTCCTTCCCCAATGCTATTGTGAGCTGTCATAATTTTTGTGACTTAAGGCTCTTATTTCTACCGTTTATCTAACCAATTTCAGTTTCCTCAGAACAGGGACTGTGAAATGCTCCTCTTCCTGCCAGCTGTGTCTTGGATGTCCTAGTATGACTTGAAACTTGCTCTCATTTGTCAGTTTTCTATTTGTTTGACACTTCCTCTCCCTGTGTAATAAGCAAGCTGATCTATTTTTTGATGAAAACAGCTTTGGTTTTTAATAGCAGAACTGTTTTTTGAATTTATGTTTTATATTCCTGTTGCTCTTTTTTAGATGTTGGATGTCTATGACATTCTTCCTTTCGATAATCCAGATGGTGGTGTGTGGAAACAAGGATTTGATATCACTTACAATGAAAATGAATGGGACAGTGAACCGCTACAAGTTTTTGTTGTGCCTCACTCACATAATGACCCAGGTAATATTTTAACTGTATTGATTTGGGTATCTTATTTTGAATTAAGAAATATATTGCCATTTCTGCCATTAGGGGTTTTTTGAAGCATACTATTTAATATGTCAAATTTAAGTCTAGTAAGGCAGTTAAGCACATGTATAATTAAAGTGTCATTGCCTTCAAGTGGCCACTGTTATGATAAAAGTTGTACATGCACTTATTTATTAACTGAAGTAGAACTTCAGTGTTGATATTGGAAGGTAATACGGATTGCTTGTATTCACCCAGTCAGTTTATTCATTGCTGCATTAAATATGGCCGGTTCTTATCTTGACTTCTTGAACTGTCATAGATATTTAACCCTCAGCCTGTGCCAAAGAGATGTGCTTTTATGAAGATGTGACAATGGCAAGTCTGAGGTTTTTGACTGTAACGCTTCCTTTACTGTTTTGTGCACACGCCTGCCCCATCCTACAGTGGGATAATATCAAGTCTGGATTTAAACTGAAACCTCGGCATGCTTACATAATTCCACTTCTTCCTCCCAAGTGGATGTTTGCTGTGTAATAAATAAAACGGAGAAGTGACACTTTATTTTGAAATGATTGTAAAATACACCAAAAAACAGTGAATTATACTGCTGTAGTATACTCCTGGTACATGTACACTGACCATGAGAGGCTGGTGAAGCTGCTTGTTATTGTGGAAAGCCACAATTTAAGTGATTTTAAACTTTACCACTGTCTCTAACAATTTAATTTGTGTGAAGTACTGTGGATCTGAGCGAAGTAAGATATGGCAGTTTGAACATAAGTGACTTTTATTTGCACTTATCTAGCGTTTTCAAAGAGAATGAACACTGGAATTTGGAGGGACTGTATTTTCCAGTTATGACAGCTAAAATAACAAAGTATGGATATAATAAGGATATTCAGAGAAAATAATCCCAGTATAAACTTTGATCTGCCTTTTTGTAGAACTGTCTTTAAACCTGTGTCTGTTTATTTCCTCTCTAGTTGTTGGTCTTTTGAAAACTTTCCTAGAAAGAAGCCACAGTCTGTACAGTCATTTAATGAATCCGAAACCATCCTAAAGGAATGTAAAGAACTTCTAATTCTCTTAGTTCTTATTAGAATAGGGTTTGGAGCTTACCTCTCTCCCTTCTTTCTGCTGAAGCTGGTAGGATCCTGTCCTCATTGGGGGAGGACAGTTGGCTTCCTGCTAGAAGCCAGTTGCTTAGTGTCACATGTGTCCTCCGGAGATGAGTTTAGCTGGATTGAACAAAGACCCCCTGCACAGTGCAGGCTGAGGTAGCTCTACAGGAGCATAAGGCCTGGAAGCTGCAGGGGAACGTCCAGAGGGAAACTGAGAAGAGCTTTGCAGAAACTTCACCAGTGTCCATTCAAGCCATGAGGTTTGGTAGGGACCCAGTGTTCTGGCACTGACTTTTTTTTTTTTTTTTTTCTTCTCTACAGGCTCTTTTTCTGCAAGTTCTAGTAATTTTGGTTTAATCTTTTTTAAAAATTATTTTATTTTTATTTTAGTTACATTCCTTCTGTAACTGTCTTCCCAAACACAGTATATTGGGCTAATTTCCTCTGTGGTGCCTGGCCTGTCTCATCAGTACTCCATGCAGAATTGAATGGTTTCTGTTGCCATTCTGGAAGGACTCTTTAGAGCTAACCTTTAGTTTTCTGACCTCCAGCCTTCTACTTTCTTCTTCCTGCAATCAGCTGTGCTAGATTTTCACAGCCAACACTTTTTCTGTGTCTGCCAAACTTTGGTGTTGGATGCCTTAATCTAGTGTTTGGTTCATCTTGCAGCACCAGTGGTCCACTGAGCACCCATATTCTAAGGAATTTGAATACTGAGGTTACTGGACCTCTTTTCACATCAAGATTATTTTGATAGATACTAACATCTGTCACTACAAATTACATTCTCCCTCACTGTATGCCAAGCAAGGCATACAGTCTTGAGGCTGCTGTTGACTCAGCTGGCCAATAGCAAAGGCTATCAATATCAGATTATGCTGGAGGAGGCTTCATCAGACCCTCCAAATTTTTAGGTATGTGTCTTTTTGGAGCTAGCAGACTGAATAGCTCTGTATTGCTCCTGTGAGAAGGGACCCAGAAATAGTGGAATTGTTGGGAAGAAGGACACATATCTTACTAGGATGGCAAGTTACTAAGCTCTCTCAGTGAGGAAGGCCTTGAGCTTCGCTATGTGTTTGCCATGATGATTGAAGTATGTCTTCATATATATGATTGATTATGCCTTCTTTTGGAATGTCAGAGGATAACAAGGGTTTTCTCCAGGTCCAGAGACCCTTTCTATGTATGGCCTTCTTCTCTGTGAGATTTGTGTTCTTGGTGTATGTTTTAAAAAACCCAACCAAACAACAAAAAACCTCACCCCAAAAACCCCAAACACACACACACCCAACCACAAAGCAAACAAAAAAACAGAAGCACCGGGTAAAAAACAGTGACACTACCAAAACCCCCAAACAACCCCCCCAACACATTCCCCCAAAAAATAACCAACCAAAAAACCCCCCATCATCCCACCCTCTCCAAGAAAGACTTTTGTGTCACCATAATTATTACATTTCTAAGACAGATAAAGCATAGGTACTGCTCTACAACCAGAGGTGGAGTCACCAACACCTTTTCCTGTTTAACTTTTTGTGTTATGAATCGTGGAGTATCCTGTACTTTCCCAGTAGGAGTATTCTACTTACCTAGGAAATATGTTTGTGATATATCTGTCTATTCTTTAATTTTACATCTGAATGATGTGTCTTGGTGCACTTGAGAGCTCCATTTAATGAAGTTTAATATGATTCTATTTTGCCCTCTCCAACACTGCTCTGGCTGTCTTCCAAACATAGAGGTGTGGGCCATAATGAACTCTGCTTCAGAGATGTTTTTTTACTAGCATTCAGATATCTGTCTTGGAGGTAGTCACTCATTAAATCTATAGTAAAGTACTTGTTATTCCAGCTCTCTGAAATGAGTCCTCTCTGTGGCTGCCCCTTCAATAATTGCATTTGAAGAATTCTGTGGTTACGAGAGCTGTCTCTCATCTTTCTGTTGCAAATTTTTTCCTGCATAGGTTATTCCCAAGGACTTGCCTGAAGTCTTAATGGTGTTGTCTCATTCACTTTTGATAGCTGACTTTCTTACTGCTGTCTAGTTTTGGTCCCTAAAGTTGTCCTCCTTAATATCTACGTTCTTCATAACTTTACTGTAAAATTATATCTGTTCTTCTACCAGCAGCAACTAAAATCAAGAAATATGCATACAATCTAAATATCTCCCAGCTTGCTCAGGCTCCTCAGTTGATATCAAGTAGAGTTAAGCTGAGATGTAATCCTGGTAAATGTAAACTGTTCCATCACCAAAGGTGATCGTGTGAGACTAGTTATTGTTTGCTTTTACAAAGTGTTACAGAAATTTCCTGACTTGGTACTCCTTTTGGTCAGGACATTTCTGTGGAATTGTCTGCAGTATGAAACTGCATGTTAATAAGCACTTGAAAAGAGGAAAAATTATCTGTAACAGAGAACTGAAATTGCTTGTATAGCTAATGGTTACATTATTCCTCTCCCACAAAGGATTAAAAGGCATGGTGCAAAGGAAATGCCTTCTGGCAAAAACTATTAAAGCGTACTGGACCTGTAGTGTAACAATATATGTGAAAAATATTTACCAAGATATGGAGTCAATAAAAATATATTAACTGCAGAAGCTTTAAATTCTCATTATATTTCATATTTTATCATCTGAGGCTACTTTGTCTTTAACTTTTCACATAACCATTTATGCTAGTGAGAATCTGTACCTCAAAGGCAAAGAAACTGCCTTGAAACAGAATCTGTAGGGAAAGGGGTGGTCTTAGGTTCCAAGTTCTGTTTTGGGGGATGACTTAGGTGCTGATGTTCTGAAACACTTTGTGTTGCTAAATTCTGCTAAATCTGGGTTAACTGCTTCCGTGTGAATTCAACCAGGACCTACAAACTTGGGGTGTCTGTGCTTCTCCCTTCAGTAGCTCGTATATTTATCTATTATTGGGAAATCAGATATATGAATGAGTCCTTTTTACACTTTTGATCAGTGGCAGGCATAATTCTCTTTTTGTTGCTGGCAGTTGATGAAGATTTGAACACTTCAGTAGTGTGTCTGATTTAGGAGGGTTCTCATCCAGTGCAGATTAATCTCAAGCCATGGAGAGATGTTCAGTTTACAGATAGCTGTGTTGTGTGAGATTATAGCAATTGCAGATGGGTGGCATTTCTTTCTGGAGTAGATTAATGAACAATTGTATAACCTGTTGTGCTGGCAAAGCCCTCGTGCTTCAACAGCAGTTTCATGTGACTGCCTGAAGTGGATTAAGCAGCTGAACTCCAGAGGGAAGAACCCTGCTCAGGGACAGCGATATTGTCAACCAGGACAACTGGACTTGAAAGATGATGTTCAGATATGACCTGAGGGGTCAGCAGACACCTCTAGCATTTATTGCTCTGTGGACAGTGGTGATTTTGGTAGTATCTTCTCATTAAGTTATTTAAGAATTGAGACTTGTGAGCCTTGTGACGTGCATGTGTACCAGATCAGAGTGTTTTATTGCTGAATGTGGTTGTTACATACCTAGTACAAGCAGCACTTAAGTGGAATTGAAAGAGACCAAAATAGACTTTCCTTCCCCCCTCCACCTGCCCATCCCAAATTTCTGCCTAAGTAAAAGCATATGTGAAATTGTATGTGCACATATGTCAGTTCTAAATGCTACTTTTTAATACTTCATTAATTATCTATAACATTTGTAACTTTACCTTACTAACACTCACATCAACCCCTTTTTATTATGTAGTCAGTCTCCTTTTCTCAGGAGGAAGTTTTATATCCCTGTGAAGTTAATTGCAATGTTAAGATAAAAGAAAAATTAAGCATTAAAATTTGATGCTGTTTATACAATGTGGAATTTTAGGTTTGTTTTCTGTTGACCAGATCTAGATCTGGTTTTCAGGTGACTTCTTTGCTTTCCTGATGTGTTTGGAACACAGATTTAGACTATTATCTGACCCACCAAAATATGAGAACAGGTTAGTATAAGGCTGAAGCAGAAAAGAAAAAATGCTAGTTGAGTGACATCTGAAAACTTTACCTTCAAAAGTTTCAGACTGTAAATTGAAAGGTCACTGAGTAATATGTTCATATTGTGGTTTAATAGAAAGATAAGAAGATCACAGTCACCACTATTTGTCTAGAAATTGTTTTCCTTTTTATAAAGGTGGTGTTTTCTCAAAAAAAAAAAACAAAAAACTATGAAGGCTATGTAAAGACTAAAAAATATACATTGAATGGTGAACACCTAATTCTTCTGTTGTAGACGAACATGAAATCTAGGAATAGAATGGGAAACTGGGAAGCTCACAAGTTCTTCCTGACATGTTGAATTACAGAAATCTGAGTTATATTCCTGGCTGACTTCTCAGTATTTCTGTGGTTGCATATGAGGTAGTAGGGGACTTTTAGTGAGAGAGCTTTTTCTTTTTCCTTTGAGTGGGAGAAAACAACAACAAACAAAATAAGCACAAGGAAAATCCAGGGCAGTTCCACTGAAATTTGACAGGACTGTTATGGAGAGCATACTTTTAATTCCTGATGAGCAGAAAACTTCTTCCCATCTTAGTTATGAGGGCAGCAGATTTGATATGTACAAAGCAGAAATAGACCTTGCATTGCATAAGCCTAACACATAAAAAGTCTTAATTATATTTTTTGAAGTACCTCATGGTTCATGACAGATTTTACTTTTGGTGAAATGTGGTATCATTTGCGTTTTTAGCTATGCTTATGAAATTAAATGTGATAAATATGAAATAATTCTTGTGATCCATTGAGCAGAGATCTTTTACAAGTTAAAGTATGCAATTGGAAAAGTAAATATACTGTTGTACCTTTTTAATATTAATGTCTCTGCTTCTGCCTAAATGACTTCATTTCAGAGACTATTTTTGGGGAACAAGGGGCTCATCTTCTTTTTATCTTTTTGTGAATCAGAATGAATGTTTTAACACAGAGATATTCCAGGTGGCTTTCTGTCTTATGCTATGTCTTATGTTTATACTATGCCAAATGGAAAAATTAAAAACAATCTTAGACTGCTTTTAATTTTAATTTTGAGATAGCCTTACCTGAGAGACATCATGTTTCTCAAGATTTCTTTCACAGTCTTGGCCAATACGCCATTCATCTTTGTTGAAAAATAGTTGGTTTTGGTGAAATCAGCACTGAAGTTTTCTCAAAAACATCTGTAAAATACCAACTTCTATATTTGCTCTATTTAGTTTTGACATCATAGAATGATGATGCAAGATTTCTAAATTTAAAGATTTATATGTATTTTCTATACCTTAAAATAAGGGATTTTTTTTTCATTGCTGAATCTACAAAAGAGCTAAAGCTAAAATCTTTCTGTGTGTAATCATACTTACTAAAATGTAAGTTAAAACTTAGCTTTTGGATTTGTTTGTAATATTTGCATTATTGTCATTATTGTGTGCCTGTATGTGACCAGTTAAACGTATGCTTAAGTTCTCCAAAACCCTGATAAGAACTCATGGCTACATGACCGTTAATTTTTTTTTTAATTATTTTTAAGAAAAACTTTTACCATTGTGGCATCACATCTTATGTGGAACATGGATGTAATTAAGAACTAAGATATCCTCTTTCAACTTATGATTCTTTTTTTACTTCTTTAGCTATCAAAACAGTTACTTAATTGTGCCCTCTTCCAGGAAGTAGTTAGTTAAGAATTAAGCATAACTGTAAAAAAAATTAGGTAAGTTTTTTACATTTACAGATGTACATCTTAAAAATCCAAGAACTGAAGTTCCACTAATTTTGTTGCAAAGAGAGTGCTTTTACTTTCTGGAAAGCTATATAATGCTAGCTGAAATTTAATTGTTGTATTTAATTCTGCCATAAAATTAATGAATTACTCAAGTTTCTTAAGTTGCAAGAAGCAGTACTGATATGTGAATTCTAGACTTGGTGAAATTATTTATGGTATATTGTAAAGTATATCACAGATGCAAACTGCCTTCAAAAAAGGAATTAATCTAACAGAAGTAGTATTCTAGACAGTCACTAGATATGACTCTTCATTAAAACAGATTTCATGAGAAACTAGAAATTTTTTTAAGGACACATTTCCTCTTAAACATTGGAGGGTTACTTATGGTAGTAAGCAATTGAAAAGTCTTTTTTGTTTCATTTGAACAGTTAATTTTTAACCAAAAGATAAAAGAAATACATATGTAAAAACAAAACAAAACCCAAACCAACATCCTTGCAGATACATGTAAGCAGTGCTCAGACACTCTTAGTATTAATGATTTCATGTTTCCAAAGTTGATTTGTGATTCTTGTCATGATCAAATTGTAAAGTGCTTTTGCTTAATTAGATTACTTTTTGAATAATGCTAATTTGTCAACTTCTGATTTTGTTGTGAAACTTTCCTGTATCTCTACAACTGTGTCTTAATTGTGCTAACACATAAGAATACCTTTCTCCAGTGCAAGGAGCTGATAGAGCTTGAAGAAGGAAATTGGACTGGAAAGTGTAAAAGGAATAGTGGCAAACCAGTTAATGAAATGCTTTAGGATTTTTTGCATAGCAATGGGTTGCATTTACATTTGGACATGATTTTTTTGACTCTCCTGTTGACCCAAGAAAATTTATATTAACAAAGTGGGGAAAAAAGTGAAAAAACAGACAACTGCAAGGCAATGGTAAATCTTGAGGGGGAGAGAGGGGAAATCAAGTTTCCACACTTTTGAGAACAAACATGAGTGAGGCATTCAAAAGGCAAGCAGCTTAACAGTGTGTACCCTCTATTGTAATCACGTGTGCTGGCAGAAAATGAAAATAGCTGGCAAAGTCCTGAATACTTACTAAGTCAAGACTAGCATAATGACAACAAAGTATTACTTATTCTCTTGTTTACATTTTTATATTGACAAAGGTCCTTCTGTAGATTTAAACCAACAAATGTTATTTTGCTGATATTAGCCTATTTAGTTTTAGTAATTGCAGCTTTAAACTATTGCACTTTTTCCATATGTATTGAAAGTTTCCTTCTTTCCAGATCCAAACACACTGGTAAATGTTTCCTTTCAACTTTGCAACAAATTCTTAGCTTACCATCACAATATATTCTTATGCTAGCTGACTTGTCATTTAGCTCTGTGCTTCTTTACTTAGGGTGGTTTATTAAGTTTTTCAAGAATGTTTAAGACAACTAATTCAGTGTAAGTTTGCTTTTATTGCTGCAATATAAAAATATGCTAAAATAGTTTATTATTATGATATATTCCTGTATAGGAAAAGCATATGATGGTTTTAGTTCATTCTCCGTTAGTTGTGTGCTTGCATGATATTGTCTCTTGCAGAAGAAATTCCTGGTAAGAAGCTATAAATATGTAGTCTGCTACATGTGGATGATCTTATGTAAATATCAGTAAAATATTTCTTTGATTTGTAGAAAAGTAAATGAGCATTGAAAAAGATTAATTGGTTATGTGATCTCAATTCTTTCAGTGAAAGCTTCCATTAAAAAATCCACTTACTAAAATAGACAGAGATCACAACAAATTTTGATTAAAAGCAGCACAAAAGGAAAATAAATTCAGCTCATTCATTGCTTTTCTGTTTTCAGTCTTAGTGAAACTATTGTGTAATACTAATTTACTGTCAACTTTTTTGTATTAAGCTGTTTCCATGCCTCTAAAGAAAGTATGTTTTAAGTTTAGATTTTAAGCCCTAATATTAACTATCTTGACAAAATATATTTTCCTCCTTTAAGATAGATTGGATTACAGTGTTCTATCTGTACATAAACTTCTATCAGGTGCGATGATGATGATTATTCTAGATGCTAAACATCTGTTTAAAAAAACCCAACAAATTAGCTAGCAGTTTTCCTCTGGAGTGTTAATAATTTTATTTCCCCATTTGCAAAGTTAAAAGTGAGGGTTTTGGGAATTTGTGGTGTTTTTGTTTGTTTCTGAATACTTTATTAAAATTTGACCCTTACAAAGTGAGAGTGCAACCTGGAAGTAGTGCGACCAACGCAAGAGCGTGCCAGTGTCTAATGGCTATTCCTAATTACAAGATTTGTTATTTGAAATATAATTAATAATTAAGAATTTGAAGTGAACTGAAAAAGAATGTACATATTGTCAACTTACATTAGCTCTGCATTTCTACCTAAGATGAATGTAATTTATTTTTATCCTTAAAATAAAATATATCCTTTTTGAATCAATATTCAGATGCTATTCAGTAATGAAGTAGTTTTCTTTTATTAGACTTAAAAATTATTTTTTAATACTAAAATGCATTTGTATAACTACCTTGAAACAGTATTATCCTTTTCCAGAACAGCCTAATCTTGTATCTTCTTATAAGCAGACTGGCGTTATGCTAGAATGGCAGCGCCTCTGCAGAACAGGTAAATCAGAGTGGAATCACTAGGATCGTATCTGGAGTATGATCCTCACATTGTGTGGATGCTTTCACAAAATCTTAAAATGCAGATAGGACCAATTCTTAACATCACTTGCATTCTTCAGTGATTACTCTGTTGTATATCATACTTCCTTAAACACAACTGCTGAGTCCCTTTTGCAAACACTTGAATGAAAATGCTCATACATGACAAGAGCTGGTATGAAGAGTAGGAATATGACATTTGTATATTAAGTAGACAGGTTTATCTGCTTCTTTTTTCCAGTTACAATTACAGAAAGAACATATCCCTTCCATATTCTGGGAAGGAAGTTGCATATACTTTCTTAGGCAAGGTTTTAGGAAGAGGTTAAACAATTTCATGGCAGGCTCTGCACTGTGAGGTCTGAATGTGTGATTACAGTTGTTTTTTCCTTTACTCTTTGTCTCACTGACACATTTTCTAATGAGGGATGCAGCTACAGCATATTTTCTCAGTCATTGCTATCAAAGCCCTCAAAAATGATGCTGAACATTAGCTGTGCAGGGCTTACTGCTGCTTCATTTGCCCCCATTTTATTTCTTTACCCTCAAGTTCTGTGGGATACCACCATTAGTGGCTCTTGAGGAGAAAATTAAGTTGTAGGTGTAAGATGCTGCTAGTAAGGATTTTCATTCAGTTGTTTTACATAAAGTAAGGTGATGGTGTGCTTTATGACTTGAAAGAAGAGAAGGAAAAGATTAAGGGGTGTTAGGGGTGGTAGCTGGGAATAGGGCTTGGGCGTGGAAGATGATCTGTTAGTAGATGCTATAGTCCTCCTGATGTGAGAGGTAAAGAAACCTAGTGGAAGTTATTGAGGAAGATCAATTTGAATATATGTACATCTTCCTTTTCAACTACTTAATTTGTTCTTAAAAAAAAAAAATCCACAATTTTTTAAATCTGTGTATTCTGTTTATCAAAGTAGAAAGCCTAATATTGTGTGTGTGTGTATATATTTAGGAAATAAACCATCTAAACTTTGTAAAAAGAAACTCCTGAAGAGTTTAGCACTTTGAACTGTCCACAGCATGTAAAATTCAGCTTTTTAAGAAAATGCTTCATTTGACTTTTTGTAGGGAGTGGGAAGAAGGCAGGTCTCTAAGACGGTTGAAAGCAACTGAAATTTTGTATTTTTTTAGGTTGGCTGAAGACTTTTGATGATTACTTCAGAGATCAGACACAGCATATTTTAAATAATATGGTTATAAAACTGCTAGAAGACAACCGGAGGAAATTTATATGGTCTGAGATATCTTACTTTTCAAAATGGTGGGATGGAATAGATAGCCAAAAAAAGGATGCCGTTAAAAGGTTTGTACACTGAACTATTTCTTATCTTTCACATGGTATGTTCTGAGACTGTGTGTATTTGACTGCAGTGAAAATTTGATTTCACTTGTTGCAATGCAGAATTGCTAGAATAATTGACTGCTGAAGTTCTGATTTTTTTGAGCTTGGTTAATTTTTTTATTTTCAGTTACAAAATAAAAATCCATTTAGAGAAGTGAAGCCAAATTAATGAGTTGCTGGAAAAATTGACTATAAGTTTCCATGTACGACCAGGAAAATGCAATTCACATTGTGATGGTGTTGTGATTATAAACTTTATTGAAGTCTTATTGAACTATTGGCAATGGAATAAAAATAATTTTTTTTATTAGCTATTTGTATATGGTAATTTTTCCTTCAACTTTAACACAATTTTGAAACAAGATTTTTGGGTTTAAATATGTGCAATATTATAAACATGCAAATGCTTAAATGGTAAAGTAGTACATACTCTACACCGTTGCTGATGTTAGTTCTTTTTAAAATCACAAGTCAAAATGTAATACAGAAGTAAAAGGTTTGCCTAGACATCGAGAAAAGAAAGCATGCTGCTTCGATAAACCTGAAGTAAGGATCTAGTTTGGAGTTTTCAAAACAGGCTTTTTTTGGTATGGGTTGGTGTTTTTTTCGGTTTGTTTTTGTTTTTTCACTTTGCTTTAAGACAGGATCCAACAGTTCTTAGCTCATATGTGTGATGCTGTCTTTCTCATGCCCCCCTTAAAGATGCACAGGTTGCAGTATAGATTGTAAGGCTATTAGAGCCTCACAGCTGCAGAGGCTAGGTAATGCTGGAAATCTTGGGAATGACAATAGAAGACTTATCTATTTAAAAATTTATGTACAATGCATGAGTATTAAAGCAGAGCTGGGGTTTTTTTGAGATTATAAAGATCCCTTGGAACACAATAAACAATACATGATAGTCAGTAGGGAACTGTGTCCTTCAGGAGAATCAAGTATTGGTTAAACTGCTGTGAGACTTATAGAAGCTGCACTGGAGATTTATTTTTGCTGTGTGTTTTTCATTACTTTTATGGGTGTTATCTATAATGTGACTACATTTTGATAAGTTTACTGTATTTCTTGAATTCATCAAACATTTATATGCTAGTGTACAATATAAGTGCTGAAATTACATTATTTAACTGTAGGGACCACCTCATGCTGGAAGCATGATCGTTATGTTCACTGATATCTTAATAGAGAGATAGGATCATCCTGTGATCTGTATCAAGAAGGCATTTTGATGAGTGAGATGGTCTGAAGCCTTTATAGATACAATAAACTTCAAAGCTCCTTCAGCTCTCTATAACAGTAGAAAGAATGGTAGATCAAAAATAGGGAGATACTAGTAGTGCTTGAAATGTGCAATGTGTAGGCATCTCACTCAATTGGCCTTCTGTACCATTGCACAAGCACTTTTATTTTTGTAATTTATGCAGGAAATAGCTTTCTTCCCCATTTAAAAAAAAACAAATATTATGGCACATGCAGCAGAGCTGGTAGTTTTCATTGCACAGAGGCATTACAAATTTCGCTATTAATCTATTTTTTCCCCATTTGATTAAAAAATGTAGTCTGGTGATGGAAGTAGCACAAGCAATTTAGATTTTGGCATCATGTCCGTGGTAGATAACTATTAGGTATTCAGAAATTTATTTTTAAGAGTATATTTTTCATATGCAAGGTTCTGAAAACAGTTTACGCATTTTTCAGGTTAATAAAAGATGGACAATTTGAAATAGTAACAGGAGGATGGGTCATGCCTGATGAAGCCTCTTCTCATTATTTTGCTTTAATTGATCAACTTATAGAAGGACATCAATGGCTAGAAAAGAACCTCGGTATGTAGCTTGATCTAAAATTTAACTGTGTAAATACAAGGGGCTTTTTTGTATTTCTGAGGTGCTTAGAAGTTGTTCTTAGACCACTTGCTAGAAGTTATAGAATTTAATCTAGTATTTGCAATTATTGTTTGCAGATAGAAGTTCTTGGATGAAGTGTATTTAAACAATTCTATGTCTTAACATTTTGTCTTGATCAATGAAAGATGTGCATAGTATATTAGAATAAAAAAGTATAACACTAGATCATGGTGAATTGTAGATGACATGTTTCTGGTATCACAGTTTCCAACTGCCATTTCTGTATTTTGAAAATCATGGTAAAGACCTTAAAATGGCTTAAGAATTGATATTCCTTTCATGTGTTTGGATCTATTCTGCAGGCTGTTTGCATCTATTCCTTAGGCTTTCTTATGTAAATCTTTCAAAAAAAGTAAATAAAAAATTCACTAGTAGTAGTTGGAGCAGTAGTAGTGGTAATAGTTATAAAACCTAAACCCATTGTAATTTTAGAATTGTTCATATTTAAAAAAAAGGGGGGGGCAACTCATTCATTTTTGAAACTTAGGGAAATTACTGACTGCAGTAACATTGGCTGACCTGTTTTGGTGGCTTTGGGAGGTTTTTTGTTTGGTTCTATAAGCAGACATAATGTTCCATAAGCAGAGACAACCATTTTTATATAGAAAGTATATGTACAGTGATTTTAATAATAAGTTAACAATGCTTCATCCAATTAACCGAAATTATTTTGGAAAGCTGTTTCACTATGTTTTTCTTAGACTGCAATTTCCATAAACACAGCTTGACATAATTAAGAGGTGGTGGGGAGGGAAGACCTAATAAGAGTAATGCATTCCCTACTAGTTTTTTTGGTAAGACTAAAAATATGCCTAAGGAACCATGTTGAAGAATCAGTTAAACAAGAGTTAGATATACCTTCTTCATTTGCTAATATAAAGTTCAGTCAAAAGACAGTATTAATCAACATGATTCTAATGATTGCCAAGCAAATAAATAAAAAGAATAGTTCCAAAACCAACAAAGGTTAACATTATTTAAATTAATGTGAAAATTCAACAATTTGTCAATCTATCTCCATCCATTCATTTTCTTTCTTTTCAAAAGGAGATATATTTCATTATGATTCCATGTAAACTTGTTTGAGACACAACTGAAATAGTGTAACAACATAGATTACTCTGTTTTTATGTAGCTAGAATGCTTTGCATCTAAGATACTTGATTTTTTTCTTTTGTTTTGTTGGTGAGTTTTTTTGTGGTTTTTGTTGTAGGGTTTTTGTGGTTTTTTGTTTGTTTGTTTGTTTGTTGGGTTTTTTTTTTGTTAGCTGTTAAGTCTGTTTAATTCTAGCTTTTTAATTCCAGGGTGTGGTCTGCAGGAGGCTTAATACTCATCTGTATATTTTAATTTGTCTTCCTGGTAATTTTGTCTTCAGTGCTGTGATTTTTATTATACTGATATAGCTTTCTTTGAGTGAAAACTAAAACTTTCTTTCCTTTTTACTTTTTTCTTTTTTCTTTTGTCAACAGGAGTAAAACCAAAGTCTGGCTGGGCAGTTGATCCTTTTGGGCATTCACCAACAATGGCCTACCTTCTGAAACGAACAGGATTTTCCAATATGCTTATACAGAGAGTTCATTACTCAGTTAAAAAACATTTTGCAATGCAGAAGACACTAGAATTTTTTTGGAGACAGAATTGGGGTATGTATTTTTCCTTTATGTCAATTTATTTTGTTAATTTACACAGGTAAAATATGGAGAGGACTTGAATAAATATTATGGGGAATTTATACAGAACAGGTTATTTAGAGATGTAAGTCTAGACTTGAAATTTTAGACTAGCAGTTCTGTTAAAAAAAAAAAAAAGTCTTTCATGTAGGTTAAGTTTTGGGGATTTTGTTTTTAGTAATAGGGAATGTGAGTACCTGTGTGTTAGGAAAGGGATTAAATATAAGAACTATATTGTTACTGTTCCTCTGATCTTCCTCATTCTTCACTTTCCTTTGTGCTTTTACTTTCTCTTATTTCCCTTCTCCCACATTCCTTACAAGTATATATAAAAAATTAAATGGGATGGGATAATAATTTTCTTTTTCTCACTTCTTTGTTTTCTTCCTCCTACTACATGGAAATAAAGTGGAGGAGAAGAAACATTTCTCTTTGAGAGAAAAAAAGGCCAAAATTTAATATTTGAAGGTGGAGATACCAGTCTTGTTTATGCTCTTTACTAAGGAAAAAACTTTCAAGCAACCAGTTTTCCTCATCTGTTGTGACAAATTAGTGTCATTAGTTACAGCAGCTTTCTGTGGACTTGAAATTTGTAGGTTATCTTTAGTCAGAAAAACAGATTAAAAACATTTCACCATTTTAATTTGCAATGAAATTCTCATCTAAACCTTTATTCTTAGAATAAATATAATTGCTTTTTGATATTATTTACACAATATAGAGTATGTATGTTTTCTTAGGTAATGTAGTAATCATACCTTAGCAAACTGTAAATGAATGTACTTTTCTAGAAGAATATTTTGTTTTGCTTTGTACTGTAGCAGCATTCCAGTAAACTGTATGATGAATGTATGTAGTTGAGGTTTTGGTGTATCTGGCTTTTAAAGTAAGCTAATATGTCACTCCTTTATCAATACAGGGTCAAATAGACATACTTAGTACTTACTATTAAAAGGTAATAGTGATTGTAAAGCTTTTAGTTACTTTGTGTTTTTAATCTGAAATAGTAGGAAGGGGGGTATTCAGAGAAAGCAATCTGCTGCACAAGTGAGCTTGACTTGAGGAAAACATACCACTGTGAAAGAATTTATCAGATATTGACACTTAACAGATTTTTCTTTGGATTTTAGTGTATGCCAGTATACAGAATACTTAATTGACAAGCCTTTTTCCTAGATAGTTGCATATGTCAATCACATGTATGATATGGTCTAGTGTTTGGGCTTCAAAAGAAGACTTTTCAAAACAGATCACATATCAAAGATCACCGCACACTTATCTGGCATAGTATGTAGATGTGGTACCTGACATAAAGAGAACTCCTGTGGTTGAAAAGTAAATGCATATGTTACTGGAATATTACCTTTTTAGTGGTAATAATTTGCAGTAAAATGGGAGTTTTTGAACAAAAGATTTGGATTGGAACTGTGAAGATTTATGCTGTTAAGGTTTTGAAGAGTATTTTCATATGTATTGTTGACATACTTAGAAGCCAGCTTCTGTGGCACATCTACAGCATTCATCTCATTTTTTCAGCGTAAAATTACTTTAAGTCATTAGTGCTGGAAATAGGTAATCGGCACTTAGGGTTTTACCAGATGAGTAAACTTAAGGTTCTCTTAAGTTTCATGAGATCTTCAAGTTCTCTTTAAGTTTTGAAAGGCCTTGACAAAAGACTTGAGACTTGACAAAATGTGTGTAGATCTCTGCTCCTGGTGGATTGAACTTTAGGGAATGGACTGACTAGATGGAAAAATTAGGATTGCAAAGATGGTCTCAGAAGTGCATAGAATCTATCTACAAGTATATAGAATTGTACAGTGAATGTATTGAAGTTATATGTTCAAGAAATTAAGATGTTGCTAAAATGAACCAATTCAAATGTCGTCCTAATGAGGTAATGAGAACTGGGTGGTTGGTGTTTGGGTTTGGGTTTTTTTTGGTGGTTTTTTTTATTTGGTTGGTTTTGATTCACTCGAAGTATAAAAGATGTGTTTTGTTCACCTCTGAAATTCTGGAAATAATGAGATTTATTTGGGTTTAAAAAAAACCCTAACATTTTGTTCCTGACTTTCCAAGTTAGCTGGTGCTTCATTGGAACATTCCAATCTTGGTTGTATCTCTTTTTTAGCCTTGTTATATGTAAGTTATGTACAAAGGTAGACTCCAGGTATGGATATCCAAAGCAAGAATTGTCTTGATCTTATGTTTTTAATACAATTCTTGGATTAAGAACATGGAACTGATTTAGCTTTGGCAAATCTGAGGGTGTTTATTTTAAAGGTATGCTGTGTCTATTTCATTCCAGATTTGGGATCCAGTACAGATATCCTTTGTCATATGATGCCTTTCTATAGCTATGATATTCCTCATACTTGTGGTCCAGATCCAAAAATCTGCTGCCAGTTTGATTTTAAACGTCTCCCTGGAGGAAGAGTAAGCTGTCCATGGAGAGTTCCACCAGAAGCCATTCATGCTGGAAATGTTCAACACAGGTACAGTTTTTACATATTCTGCAAGGGAGTAACTTTAAAAAAAATAATTTATGGTGGTTGGAGATAATATCTGGCATAGCTTGGTTAATTTATAAAGTTCTTAAAATAAACTTGTCGTAGGAAAATAAAACCTATTACTTAACCTAGTGTTTGCTCATAAATTCAGAACATAATTGACAGTTATAATTAAGGAAGATGCATTCATTTTTTTCTTTTCCATTCATAATACATGAGTCTATTACTATCTCTGAATGCTAGGCAGAACGTTGTTATCTGTTTGATTATAGTAATGTTACTGGTTTACTGTAGTTTTTGTGGATTTTACGAAAAGACAGTGATCTGTCTCCTACCAGTGGAAGACTTCAGGGACAGCATGGTGTTAGTATGCTGTAACTGCAAACAGTAAGATATTTTCCATGGTATATCCTTGAAAACTTTATGTGAGTCCTATGTCTTACGTGTCTGGGAGGGTAGGGGTGGGAACTCATATTAACTTCAATTTTATTTTTCAAATATAAACACTGTGGTGTTTTCCATAGGTAAGA
>VXBL01006650.1:37729-67090 GCA_013400195.1 Aramus guarauna | reverse complement strand
GAAGATAGAACTGCTAAAGCTTTTTCCAGAAAAAGATTGTGTTCTGTGGTCCCATTACTATCTTTAGGACTTCAAACCATACCCAAGTTCAAGAGTTAGAAATTTAGGTAGGTGTTTACAATTGTTGCAAAATTTTTAGTATAACAAATGTATTAAGGATAGCAGGGTGACCTTTTCGTTCTCGTCTTGATGCTGAAGTTTTGAAGTTACAATGTGTTGATAATGTGTTAGTTGTCTGCATGCCCTTTTTCTGGGTATAAATTTTGCCAAGTATCTTGAAAACTTCACTTCGTAAGTAAAATTAAATTACAAAATTTTATCAAAGATAAAACCAAAATAAAACAGAATATACCAGAATTGTCATATTTTAAGGGAGAAATTGGAATGATAGGAAAAAATAATTTTCTTTAGAAATAGAAAAATGAAAGTTGAAAGTGGCAGGAGAACAGTAGATCTAATAGAATCATTGACACACCTAGTGCTTATCAAATGTGAAGAAGAGCTCATGTGTCTTTAAATCAAAGTTGTAAAAAGAAAAGTCTTGAATATATATCCCAATTAGCTGAGACAAGTATTTATAGAAGAGTAACAGCTTGTTTAACAAATACCTGGAACATACAGGCTATAAATATAATGTAGAGAGCCTGCTCAGAATGCTTTTTAAGGTTTTAGGGTTTTATTTAGATCTTAATTTATCCCTGCACTTCTAAGATGCAACCTTAGCCTAACAATCTAACTTAGACCTTGTAAAAGAAATGGTTCTTTTACCATGTCATATGAAATCAAAGATTACAAGAAATGGGGCAGGTATGTGTGGTGGGTTGACCCTGGCTGGAGGCCAGGTGTCCACCAGAGCCGCTCTGTCACTGCCCCTCCTTAACTAGACAGTAGAGAAAAGGTATAACGAAAGGCTTGTGGATCGAGATAAGGACAGGGAGAGATCACTCGCCAGTTAGCGTCACAGGCAAAACAGACTCAACTTAGAGGAAAATTCATCTAACTTATTACCAAGCAAAACAGAGTAGAGCAATGAGAAATAAAATCAAATCTTAAAACACCTCCCTCCACTCCTCCCTTCTTCCCGGGCTCAACTTCACTCCTGGTTTCTCCTTNGAGCCTGCTCCATCATGGACTTCCCACAGAGTCACAACCTCCTTCAGGTGCCTCCACCTGATCTGGCACGGGGGTCCTCTGCAGTCTGCAGGTGGAATCTTTACCCCCCTCATCCTTCCTCCATGGGCTGCAGGGGGACAGCCTGCCTCACCATGGTCTTCACCACGGGCTGCAGGGGGATCTCTGCTCAGGTGCCTGGAGCACCTCCTCCCCCTCCTTCTGCACTGACCTTGGTGTCTGCAGAGTTCTTACATCTTCTCACTCCTCTCTCTGGCTGCAAAAGCTTCCCGAGGTTGGTTTTTTTTCCTTCTTCAATGTGTTATCACAGAGGCGCTGATTGGCTTGGCCTTGGCCAGCGGTGGGTCCATCTTGGAGCTGGCTGGCTTTAGCTCTGTCAGACATGGGGGGAAACTTCTAGCAGCTTCTCACAGAAGCCACCCCTGTAACCCTCCCACTACCAAAACCTTACCACACAAACCCGATACAGTATGTAGTAGATGTATGATCAAGTTGAAGAGATCATCATCTCAATATGGTCTCTAAAATCTTTTGCATCAGCTTTTGGTAGATAGAAACAGTTTTCATGTCTTAACAGGGACTTAAACCAGCAGTATGGTAGGTAATACCTAAGGGAAACGTAAAACTAACAGATGGTCTTTGAGTTGGGAGCCTGGATTACTTATGTTTGGAACACTGGATGGAAAATAGGAACCATATTTTGAGTGTAGTTTCAAATAAATCCACTAAAACATAGGAAGTAGGCTTTTGCTGGAGAAGGCTAAAAACACTACTTGTACTTTATGAAAAAGAAAAAGCTGAAATATAATAGGCAATCAAAAACTTCTCTCATCTGACCTCTAACAATACAAGTTTTACAGTTGTTATGATGAGATGTATGAGATCCAGAAGTAATTGGAAAATCTGTCTTTACATCATAAGCTTTTCAAGGTTAAAGGTTTGTAGCACTCTAATCTGTCTCTCATCTCTGATTGATTTGTTTTTTATGACTGGAAAAATACAGGAGATCTACACTACATGGATCTGAAAAAAGTATTTGATGCACACTTGATTAATTTAAGGCAAGGTTTAGATCACTGACCTTTCTTCAATGCTAAAGTTGCAACAAAATTAATAAAACACAGATCTTGAATACTCAGCCGGGACCGTTGCTTCGATTTCGGTACTATCATGGCCGTACATATATACTAAAGAGATATTGAATTGAAAACTTAAAACTAGTAGCTGTTGGATTTCTCTTTGCCTTGCCACTTTAATTGTGATTTGGTAGGCAGGAATGAAACAGCAGCTGAATTGAAAGCCTGTACTTGTTTAATTACACTTCATAACAGCTTAGGTTATAGAGATTGCTGTTGCACTTGCCTTGTTTTGCAGCTGCATCTTTATCCATATGTTTGAATGCTGAAGCTCTAGCTTTTCACATTAGCAAGAAAAAACAGCTGGGTTTTTTTTTTTTTTAACTTGAATAGGAATGAGTTGTTTTGTTGGAGGAAGCATAGCTTGTTTTGGTGTATGTCTCTGCCTCCCATGCATGGAAATATGAAAGACTCTGCATTACAAGTTACGTGCTTCAGAGAAATAGAAAATGGACTTTCCACTTCACCCCCTACAGTTCAAGAACACTTCAGCTTTTTTCTTTCTATTGTTGGTCACATTGCATGGCATGCAACTGACATTCAGACTGAGTCCCAAATGCTTCATGTACTGTATGGGCCGAAGTAGTAGGGGCTGTGAGGCAATGACCACTGTCAAACCTGTCACATAGGGCTTGTGATAGCTGCTGCAGGACTTCTTGTGATTCCCACAGACTCTTGATGGCTACTACTCTTTCTCCTTCAACATAGGAAGGGGAAAAACCAGCCATGTTAATTGTTAAGAGGATATAACTGACTTGAGAAATCTCATTTTTCTTTGGTGTTTTTACAATTGAAACTGGTTTGCAATGGAGGAAGATCCTGCTGCCCCCTTAAACACTTAATAATCCTACAGTTGTGAGTACTTTGAAGAGAGAGAGAGAACAGCAACACTGATGAATTTTGCAGTAGATTTGGAAAGAAACTAGAGGAGGACTTTGAAGAGAGATGTCAAAGTCAAATATCCTGTTAACCGAAGTCTTGTACAAGAGGCTCTAAAATAAAGTATGTTTCCAACTGTAGGCTGTGTGGAAAATTTGAGTTAGGCTGGCTTCTTAGAAGGTTGAATTACAAAGTCTTGCATTATGCCAATTGTCCTCTTAGTCCTGTGGAGAGGAAGTCTTTATGTTTAAATCTGCAGCCTGTTGAAAGTCATGGAAAATATTGATTCAAGCATAAATACTAGGTAATCTGAACTATAAACCAAACTATAGATGGGCAGGGTGGAATGTAGAAGCCATTAGTTGGGGCTATTCTAGTCTCAGTGGAACTATGTAGAACCTTAACTGAAGGTGATATTGTGCCCTTTTTTCTCTATCCAGAGCACAGTCAGACCTTGTGTTTACTCAGTACTTTTATAATCTGATAAACAAATAAACCCTGACTTGTTGGTCAAAGAAATAGGAGTTTCAAATATATTGGACTAGTTTCAATTCTCACATAAAAAGTGTTCAAGGCCAGGTTGGATGGGCCTTTGAGCAACCTGGTCTAGTGGAGGGTGTCCCTGCCCATGGCAGGGGGGTTGGAACTAGATGGTCTTTAAGGTCCCTTCCAACCCAAACCATTCTATGATGCTATGATCTATCAAAAAGACATGTAAAAACAAAAAGCTCACTGGAATATGGATTTTGCTGCTATTTGCTGTGTAAAACATTGCCATTTGTATTCCTGTTTTATTAAATATGTAACTGTGGTTTACACTCCCTACTAAAATTATTTCCATAACTTTAGAGAGGATCAGCACCTAACGATTTGATAGTGATTGTGTTGTGAGGGGGAAAGGGAGGAAATGGACCTTTTCAGTAACCCAGACATCAGGCTCGTAACTTTTAATACATTGCTGCTTGATGACAGAACGTACCTTTTACCCATCAAAGAGTTAGTAGGTGCCAAAGGATAATTTGGCTGCCTTTTTTCTATGTGTGCATGTGTGGGTTTTTTGTTTGGGGGTTTTTTGTAAGGCCAAAAGCAGAAAAGCAGTGGGTTTAATTTTTCAGTCCATGTGCTTAAACCTTAACAGAACTGGCTCTAAGACAGGTAAGAACTTGGCCGAAGGGGGAGCAGTGAGTGTTAATGGTGAGCTTCTGCCAGATGTTGGGGGGGGTTTGTTTTGGTTTTGTTTTGTTGTTGCTTTTTGGAGAGTTTGGGGGTGGGGTGGGGTTTGAAGGCTGGAGTTCCTTGAAGATTAATTTATGGTAGTGTTTTCTGTCAGGGACATGAAGATATGAAGCAAAGTATCCAAGAGAATTACCAGAGGGGATGAGAAGAGCTTTCTTATTATTGTAAATAAGGGCTGGAGAGGATTAGGATTGTTATCTAAATATGAAGGAGGTAAACATAATTTAAACTGAAGGTTAGTTTTGGCACAGGAACAAATTGATGCAGACTGACCTACTGTTTGAGATGGAGCTTGATAAGCTTATTGAAGGATTTAATTAACATAGTGTTTGCAACAATAGTAGGTTGAATGTGGTGTCCCAGTGGGGGGGAATTGCATCCAGCTTTCTTGTTACAAAATGAGATAGCGGAGTTTTGTATGTCTTGTTTTGGATCACCTTAATGCACAACTTGCTATCTAAGAATGGTTTTGTCAAATGCTGACCTTTATTCTCTTTTCTAAATTGTTTTTCTTTTTTTCCCTCAAGGGCTTGGATGATTTTAGATCAATACAGAAAGAAGTCAAAGCTTTTCCGTACTAAAGTTCTGTTGGCTCCACTAGGGGATGATTTCCGATATACTGAGAGCTCAGAATGGGATCAGCAGTTCCAGAATTATCAGAAGCTGTTTGATTATATGAATTCTCATCCTGAGTGGCATGTTAAGGTAAATACAATGCTTTTTCTGGTTTGTGGACACAACAATATTTCTCAGTATTTTGAGATTCTTCATGGAAAAAAGTTGTGTGTGTGGTTTTTTTGTTTTGTTTTGTTAAACTGTGGAGCTTTATATGTTATTTAACAGCAGATTACATTTTTTTACCTTTACCATCTCCTCTTCCTCCAAAACAAAAACTTTGCTATTAATATCTACTTGAAAACTATAAATAGTATCTAAACTAGATTATTTTAGAGAACAGCTATTAGGTTTGATTGTTTTCTTAGTACTCTTGTTTTTTACAGGTTTCAAGCATTGTTATTTAGGGCTTGCAGGCTTTATTATTTAAAACTATTGCATTTTCTTATGAGAAGGTCAAGCAAATTTTGTTGCTTTGCTTGGGTCCTCTTGGCTTTATGTCCCAAACCAAACAAAAAATCCAAAGGGGTGCCATTGCTGGCACATGTTGTTGAATACAATAAAAAAATCTAAGAGATTGACATGGCTACAAAGACAGAGTGAAGATGCTAACACAATTATCAGATGAGATGGCACTTTAAATCATGAATTATGTTTGAGTGTTAGTACACACATTCATACATTCTAATGTGTAAGCTGAGTACTTTAGAGACTTCTTGCACTATAGATATTCTCTGTACTTGGACAACTTTTCATCATCTTTTAGCAAGGGAATAAGAAATAGAAGACCACAACCTTGTTTTTTCTTGAGTATCACATGAGAAAGCACTATTGCTGCTTTGACGTTAAGGCTTTTTAAACCTGATCTGGTACCTTTCATGTATTGTTGTGTGTGCATTATTTTGCCTCACTTTTCTTGAGACTTCCTCCCATTCTTCTAATGCAGATTTGAGTAGTGCCTGTAGTGTGTTGGTTCTTCCTGCTGACTTCTGGACTTGTGTTCTGCATAAGAAAGATGATCTTTTGGGATCACACCTTGTCTGAGAGCTGGATTTTGCATCTGTTTTCTATGGGTTGTGGGTGACATGTTCTGCACTACTCTGCCTCAGGTCAGCAAGTCTCCAGGAAATTTCTGGATTGAAGTGAGGTTAATTTCTAGTTATGTTGAGGGAGATAGACCTGGAGAGTACTCCTTTAAATTGTATTAATCTAAAGTCCATCTTTTAAATATAAAGCTTGCTGCTATCACCAGCTTTACGCCCCTCAAAATGGGTATAGTGTGCAGGTAATTACTCTTTGGATACTAACAGCAGCATACTTTCTGTAGTCTCCATTTCTACTAGCCTGGACTGGATGATTTCTTCTCTGGGGCAAAACCTGCAGGCTCTAGCTCTGAGGTCATTCTTCAAGGACCACTCCTGTCCTGAGGCATCTGAAAGGTTCTGCTCGCTCCATTGTCAAGGGCTCTAGGCGTCTACTTCATTAGCCCTGGCTTGTCCATGTGGATTAATGTCTTGGGAATCACCACAGCCCTTGGGGCCTTCGTAGAAGTATCCAACCCTTTTTCTGGTTCCTGATACCCACACTTAAAGATACGTAATCCTGTGATTCAGCCACTTCATACCTACAGTGCTTTGCTCAGCAGGAGCCCTGTTGGCACTGGAGCATGTCGTCTTTTATTTTATTTATTTATTTGCATTTTTTTCTTTCTCTGTTTTTGGGATTAGGTGGTTTTTTGCTTGTTTGTTTTTTGTTTGGTTGTTTGTTTGTTTGTTGTTTTGTTTTTTTTTTAACTGATGTCATTTATCCTTGGAAATATGAGCTTAGGTGGAGAACTTTCACACTCTGCTGCACTTTCCCCAGCAGACTGTAATTCCACAGCCAAGTAAGAGGTCATACTCGGCTTCCTAAGAACCTAGACTATATGAAGGAAGAGTTGACATTTCTTCCTTAAGAGCTGAGATGCCTAAGACATTACTGCTTACACAAGGGACTTCCTACTCTGCCTTTCTGATCTTAGAAGAGACTTACTCTTTCAGACAAATTTGAGATGTTTATCTAGTGGACATGTCTGTTAGCATTGAGATTCTCATGCCAGCAACTATTCTATGGTCCTACAAGCATGTGGTAGATTACTGTAAAAGATATTATTTTGCTCTCACAAAGTTTAATCTCCCATTTGGAGATCTCCTTTATATCTATTATGCATTAATTAAGCTGAGACTTTTTATATGCCAATAGAAGAGTTTATCAGGTTATTTCACTGTTTCCACTCTCCTGACATTAGAATGGGTGTTCTTCAACTTTCCTGGTTCCTCTGGTGATGTTTTCTTCCTCTGATACAATGCTGAATACAGAAGGGAGGTCACCTATACCGGATTTCTCTTGGTTCATTATTTGTTTCTTTTTTTTTTTTTCTTCCAAATTCAGTCTTGTAGGTGTCTATGATAGTGAGGGAAAAGGCAAAGTGTCCTAGAAGTGCCTGATAAGTCAAGGATCACTAGTATTGGGATTTCTGTGGCAATATGTCTCTTTCTTTACTTCCATTAAAAGTGGCAAGTTATACTGTATCCACCTTACAGATACTTGGATCTTCTGAATGATTTTGGAGAGTGACTACTGTTTGGTTTTTTTTGAATATTGAAATATGATATCTTTGTTGTCACAGTAATAGTCCCTATATTCCAGGTAACTTGTAAAAGATTTTTACTAAAAGCTTGTTTTCTGGTGGTGTAAATGGTAGCATGCTACTTTCTATACCTGTTAAAATTAATAAAAATAAAAAAACAAACCTAAAAATGTGACAATGTAAATTTGAAGAATTATCAGTATAGTTTATTATGAGGATACTTGTGGTAATGTGATCTTCTGTGCTGTTCCCACTTCCATTAATTGCTTTTCCACTCTCATTCAAAATCCAATTTGCTGACTATGCCTTCTTTAACAACATCTCTCAATGCTGGCAGAATGGACATCAGTCACTCTCTCTTGTTCAGGCTTCTCTTCTCCAGGCTGAACAACCCTAACTCTCTCAGCCTTTCTTCTTAGCAGAGGTGTTCCAGCCCTCTGATCATTTTTGTGGCCCTCCTTTGGCCTCATTCCAACAGGTCCATGTCTTTCCTGTACTGAGTTGAAGTTGAAATGCTTTTGGAAGAGCTATTCAGCTTCTGTGAAAAGTGTGCAAGGAAATTTTAAAGCTCTTTAGGACAGAATTTCTGCTATATTTCTGCTGGAAGACTGGGATATATCTTTATCAATGTTTACATCTGTTTAATATCTTTATCAATGACCTGGACGAGGGGCTTGAGTGTGCCCTCAGTAAATTTGCAGACGACACCAAACTGGGTGGGAGTGTTGATCTGCTCGAGGGGAGGAGGGCTCTGCAGAGGGACCTAGACAGGCTGGATCGATGGGCCGAGGCCAACTGTATGAGGTTCAACAAGGCCAAGTGCCGGGTCCTGCACTTTGGTCACAACAACCCCATGCAACACTACAGGCTTGGGGAAGAGTGGCTGGAAAGCTCCATGGCAGAGAAAGACCTGGGGGTACTGGTTGACAGCCGGCTGAATATGAGCCAGCAGTGTGCCCAGGTGGCCAAGAAGGCCAATGGCATCCTGGCTTGTATCAGGAATAGTNTGCTTAAGGACATGGTTTAGTGGTGGGATGGCAAGGTTAGGTTAGCGGTTGGACTTGATGATCTTAAAGGTCTTTTCCAACCTAGATGATTCTATGATATTTCTGAAATGTATATGAAACCAAGTGTTTTCATTCTCTTCATATGTCTAAAGAAATGAAATGGAACTATATTATAATAATTTTAATTTTCATTCAGGCCCAGTTTGGAACTTTATCCGATTACTTTGAAGCTCTGCACAAAGCAAGCCATTTGGGTGAGAAGAGCAGCAATTCATTTTTTCCTGTTTTAAGTGGAGACTTCTTCACCTATGCAGACAGAGATCATCACTACTGGAGTGGATACTTTACATCACGACCCTTCTATAAACGACTAGATAGAGTCCTGGAATCCTACTTACGGTATATACTGTCATCCAGTAAATTTATAACATATGTCTTTGCATACGGGAGAGATGAATCTAAAAGTATTCTAAAGCTGTGGGACAGATGGAAGAACGATTTTGAAATACACAGTTTTCTTATGATAAGGATAGCCTAAGTGGTCCCCAAATGTGGTTCTTGTTACAAGTGTTAGATGGTGTATTTTATTTTTTTTTTTTAGTAAATTCACAGAAATACAATGATATTTTTTCCATCCACACTAATAAGTTGTTCTAAAACACTATTGAAGTGATCAGCAAGTCCTGATTCCATAAAAAATAGCAAGTAGTATGCTTTTTACTTCTGTATCTGATTTGGGTAACTGTCAGATTACAGCTATAATATGAACTCTTTTAGAGAGAAATACAAAAGTGCAAATTTTACAGGATCGTTAGAGGCAGTTGAGAAGTAGTCAGGAATGTGGTGTGCCAGGTGATCTCAGATTGTAAGGTACTGCTGTGCTGAAGAGTGTTTGCATCTTCTTTAAAGAAAAAAACATTATGGAATTTTGGTAATGGCATATTCAAGTGATTCTCCTTTGTAGCAGCTGTAGATAAGACACATTGTGAAATTATTTAACTGTATTTTAAGGTTCCAGAAAGAATATACCTATGGTAGTGCTTTTGTATGCTGTTCAGACCATTTTGTGCTAGAGAAGAACTTCTGTAGTGCTGAGAAGTTCTTCCTTAACGATTTCTTACAATTTTATTTTGTGTTGTAAGGGCTGTTGCAGTAGTGCAGGGAGCGAGAGGTGTGGAAAGTAGGGTTTTGGAAGTGTTTGGGAAGCAGATACAAGTACCTTTCAGAAGAGAAACATCCATATCTAGCAGAATTTGTTTTCCTTCTTCCAGAAATCAAGTCTTTACTCTGTAAAATGAAGGCTTCTCAAACTTGGGACACAGGTACTCTGTGCTCTGTAGTATGTGTTTCTCGTAATGAAAGTGGCTTTTTCTAGCCTTCTCTCTGCACTCGAAGAATACAGAGTGAGAGACCTGAGGAAATCAGGTAAATTAGTGAAGAAGAAATGATAGCAATACAAAGACTAAGAAATATGTAAGGAGAAGCAAGATCAAGGGCCTGAGAATAGAAAGGTGTTAGAGAAAAGACAATGTAACCTAACTTTGAAGGCATAGCATTGACCAGGAAGAAGAAATGATTCACGAATGGAAAAGCAGGGAGAAAAGAAGGCAAAGACTGTTGAGGAAGGAGAAGAAAATAAGACCAAAGCTGAGATGAATAGCAAAAAGCAAGACTTAAGATCCCTTTGGCAGAAGAATGTAAAAATAGTAAGGAGAAGTTATCAGAGGAGTGAGTTCTGCAGTGTTTTAATCAGAACTTTGGAATGTTATGAGTGTTATGCTTAATATGTAAAAAGCCAAAAATGTTAGATTACAAAGAGGGCATTTGTAAGACTAACAGTAATTAGGAAGTTTGACAACTATAGAAATATTTATGAATAGAGTATCAAGCATCACTAGGAATGTGATTTTCTTAGAAGCATTTTATTTTTTACTTACTGTTTCAACATTAATATTAATTAGCTCTGTTCTCATTAGTTTATCATAAGAATCCTTGATTTTCAGTGAAAACAGCCTTGTTTAATTCTGCTGTTGGAAAAGACAAGATGTATAGAAAATGGGACAAAATTATAAATTTAATTCCTTACTTAATTGTTTTTCATACTTTTGTCTAAATTCCTTTCTGTTTCTTAAAATGCACCAAGGTTTTAATTTTCTTTTAGCTTTATCGTAGCCTATTTTCTCAAATTTTTTAAGTGTTTATTGTAATTTTCCTGTTTTTTATTACTTATATTGCCAAAATCTTTGTATGAATTGCTTTCAGGTTTATTTGTAGTATTGACAACTTTACACTGTTAAAAGATTCCTTCATGTAAGAATTTCAGTTACCTTTAGCTTCTGAAAAAGGTGATAGACTGACAGGTAAGGAATCTCTGGAAGAAAACTAAACCTTCAGTCTTGTGAATTAAAACAAAGCACATTTCTAAAAATGTGCTTGAGAAGTTTTGCATCCTTCATTAACTTCTATGAATAAAATGTAAGAAAAAAAATGTATAGATGTATTCTTGTCAGTTTAATACCAGGCTTTTTGGCAGTTTTGCTTCCAGAGACCTGGAGAATCTTCAAGGATGGCATATTAGCTGTGAGAACTGCAGAATTAGTGGTTTTGTCTTTTATTTTTTATTTTCTTTAGAGTTAGAGGAAATACATTATAATCATATTTAATTAATAACACCCTTGTCCCAACCTTTTAATTAAATTTACGATAGTTCTTTTTGAGCTAACTTACATCTATCTATCTAGTGTGCAGATATATGTGTGTGTATATATATATATGGAGGAACGTACCATGAACAGGAGATAATTATGTATGTGTGTGTATTCTTTACTAAGGATGAATGCTTTTAAGTTCCAGCAGTACCAGTTTAAGAAGTACTTCACTGCTTCTTAGTAGCCAGAAAATATTGTTCAACCTCAGGACCTTCTATGATGGCTGGCCATTTGAGCAAGAAAAGAGTTGTTTGGTTGTTTTTTTCCTGTTTTTAAACAAGTTTTGGGTTTGTGCAACAAAGAAAGTGCATGAAAGTTTAAGGATTTTGTAATAGAAATTGACATCATTACTGATTTGAGACATAATTGATTCTTTAATATTAAGTGAGATATGGATGAATTGAAATAGTTTGATGGGTGATGAAATTAGTGACCAGATGTTTGTTTAATATTACAAGGGACAGATGCAAAGAACAACGGCATGGTTGGGGTCAAGTTAGGAATTCATTCTGTGATTTCATTCTCTGCAGATGTAAACAGGGAAAAATTATGGTAAGTCTGCAGACAAGATTGTTCAAGTAATTCAGAAGCAGGACAAGAGCCGCAGTGATACTTCTAACTGTACAGATGGATAGAAAAGAGCACATCTTCAGAGTTCAGAAACCCTTGAAAAATTATTTATTACCTATTTAGGTTACATGTAAAGTGGACCTAAAGGTAACTTAGTGTGGGCTTTGAACAATCAGTGAAGCAAATTTTGGTCTATTTGCAGTGTCCCATCAGGTAGAGATACAGTGACAAATTACAACAAAGTGGATAATCTGTGGTAACTACTTTAGGTAATCTGCAGTAGTTTGAAATAGAGGTGAGAAAACCAAGGCTTTATACAGCTTTTATGGAAAGATATTAGAGGTAAATGCTTACTTATAAGTTGAAGTGTTCTCTAATATAATATTTCTTATGGTTTCACTTCTAAGTGTCTTTCATCTTTGACCATTGAACCATTGTAATATTTAGGATAATATTGAGACTTGAAAGGAAAATTCTGCATCTAAGAGACTGATGTACTGAGTGGATCTTTAAAACAGAATTGGTTATTTTTATGAAAGGCAAAAGAATTCCAAGTGTTCCTTATAGACAAAATGGATTTAAAGTGAAGTTCTGGAAGCAGTATGAACTGAAAATGTATTTATCATACAGCTTCATTTTCATGTTATTTTTTCTGGGTTTAAGGCTGTTTCCTTTTTTATAAATAATAAACTTCCCTATTAAAAAAAAAAAAAAAGGTGGATTTTGGGGAGGAAAATCTAACCTGTATTTTGAGGACTAAAAATTTTTGTGTTTTCTACTTCATAGTTACATTTGGGTCAGTGTTTGGTGGCTAAGTCAAATTTTTAGAAAAAGGTAAAACACTTTCAGAAGGGTTTATCCACTTGATGAATGTGCATCTCATGCCTTTTTAACTACAATGTACTTGTTTTCCTTTCAAGTTAAGCTGTAATAGACCAAAGTAGGAGGAATGCATAGATGTAAGGATTTGCATTAAGCAACGTTAAAATCAGAGCCATTAAGCTTAAGTGCATAATTATGAAAAGAACAACTTTTAACACCTTGATTTTGTGTGTGGCTTCTGAGCAGTTATCTTACCTGTAAGAGCAAAATTTCATTCTATTCCTCAAATAATGATAATATGAAAACGAATCAATCTGTTATATGTACAGTGTACCTTTCAGTTTAGTTTGACACATGCTGCTTGCAGTTTTTACATAATTGTTGCCTATGTGATGCATAATGGCAGAGACCAAACTGAATCCAAAGGTTTTTTTCATCTTAACAGTTAATATCAATGCACAGTCTGAAAACCCAAGTTGAGAATGATTTTAAAATTTGTTGTTACAGCTTTAGTAAATGTAAAGTTAATATATTTTCAGTTTTGGGTGGGGTTTTTTTTGTGGTTTAGTTTGTTTTGTTTTTCTATTTGTATGCTTAGAAGTTAGTTTACATTTGTTTCAAGAACATACATTATTTTGTTTTCTTTGCTTTTTATATCATTAACCTGTAGCTTGGTTTCTTCAGACACCTGAGAAACCTTCATTAAGCTCAAATAAAGTTTGAAGAGGAATCTGACACTTCAGACTTACAAAAACAGAACTGTAACACCTTAGGAAAAGGAGGTGGGAAAAAAAGTTAACAGATGGTTACCCAGAATTTCTACAGGCATCTTTGTTAGATATTCATAATGACTGGCAATTATAGGCTATTTTTTTTTTGTAAAATAAATTTAGATTCTCATTAAGCAAGTGGGAACCTAATGGTAATATTTTAGTGCTAGACTTTTGCATAAGAAGTAGGAGAGAAGGGCTCTGCATTCTGTTCAGTCTAAGAGTTTTTGAATCCAGTGTTCTCACTGTACAGGTGAACATATAGTGAGCAGGTGCATGAACTGCCTAGGTCTTTAGAAGAATTTAGTTTGCTGAAAGTATAAATGGCAGAATAGATATTATATAGAGTGTACAGATTAATATATTTCTTTAAGATAATTTTATTTGTTTAATAAGTTGTTTTTTGAAATGGGAATTGTATGTTTGCTGTAAGGCAGTCTATCATTTTAAGATCAGATCTGTATACCTCACACATTTGTGAAAATGGTATATTACTTTGTACTGTCATTTTATTTTAAAGCTCTATTTTCCATCTCTGAAGCCTTGCAGGAAGATTACAAGATGTCAAACTAGTTGATGATGAAGTGCAGCAGTGATTTTTAAGTGTTTGAAGCTAGCAACAGGCTAAAAAGTACAAGATTAAGGTTCAAAGAACTCACAGAACTAGGCATGAGGAGAGATGTAAAAACATCAGTTTATTCTGCAGGTAAAATGTGTGTTGCTTTTTGCTTTTAAAACCTATATGAATATTTGATTCTTCTCTGCAATTCCAGGGCAGCAGAAATCCTCTACTCCTTGGCTTTGGTACAGTCCAGTAAATCTGAGAAGATGAGTATATTTCCTTCGGTGGATAACTATAAATTGCTGACAGAAGCTAGGAGGAACTTTGGACTCTTTCAGCATCATGATGCTATTACAGGAACGTCTAAAGATTGGGTAGTTGTGGATTATGGCACCAGGTAACTTATAAATACGTACACTTAAATCTTAATTTCCCTATGTTTTCTTAAAACAGAAATATTTATTTCAGAGGTATAGATTTACTATAGTTACCAGCACACTCAGTATTGAAAGTGTAGTAGTGCTTTACAAGAGAATTGGATTTGATTACCCTTGCTCTTCATCTATGAAATAATTCTTTAATACTCTGAAGAAAGAATTTGATGTCCAAACAAAATTTCTGAGGTTTCAAAAGAAGCTAGGTAGACACGATATGGAGAGTTCTTTAATACAGGGCTCTTATTTTCTGCAGTAACTGTTGTATAGGAGAACATATTATATCTGCCTGTGCTAAGCAATGATAAAGAGACATGCTAATTTTAGCGCATATTCCTTGGAAAATCCCACAGCCTCTGTAACCTACTTTTCTTCAATGTGGGAGATCTTTTTCATGTTGCCAATCTTGTAGTTATTTTGTCTGTTGTTGTTTGTTGCTGTTATATATGGTGGGTATTTGCATTCTCAGTATTGACAAATTGTTCTGCCAGTTACTTTATGGAAGTTTTTTAAAGAAGAGTGTATGATATCTATTTCTCTCTATATATATGTCTGTGTATGTAGATACATGCTTTAATTATGCATTTGTTAGAAAAATTGTTACATATTGGAATGTTAAGCACTAGTAAATTTGATTGAGGTAGATGATGGCAGACGATTGATGGTAAAGCATGCCCATTAAATAAGTTATTGTTTTAAATGTCTCTAAAATACTATTTCTTGATTTAAACTACTGCATTCATGACAAGTATTTTTAAATTCCATAACTGCATTAAATTTTTATCTGTTAAAGCATAGGTATAATCAAGGTATAAACATATGCAGTGCACTTGGTTATGACAGAGTAGCATAAAGGCTTTTTTCACTTTACTAATGAAATTACACAGCTCTATTTAAGAATTTGTAAACCTGTATCAGTTTAAGCAATGGAAATAATGGTAATAATGTAATTTTTTTGTGTTTCGGATTGTTTTTCTTATCCTGCTTAGAGGCAGTCTTGACTTTGTGACCAGCATTTCAGGCTTGATTCCACTATAGATACTGGAAATCAAATATATAAAACATGAACTTTCCCAAGATTAGCATTTTGAAAAAGTACTTGGTACTTTGAGGGTATACATTTTGTAGCATAACAGTGGGGTGGAGATGTACCTCATTTTCAGTATGCAAGGTAGGAATATAATGAAAATAAGAATATTTATGCATTTTGCAGTCTGGTCACCCATTGCAACTAGCTGTTCTTAATTTCATGCTACATTGATATTAAAAATTACATTTATTTTTCTTTTACTCATACTTTTGAGTTCTTTAATCTTTTTAAATTTTGATGTTATCACATTGAATGAAAACTGAGAACTAAGACTTTAAAATTTTTAACAGGCTTTTCCATTCAATAATGAACTTGAAGAAAGTGATAACTGACTCTGCTCATATTCTTATCCTAAAGGATAAAGTTGCTTATACTTATGACACATCAACTCCATTCCTGAAGATGGTGAGCTATCTTTCTTGATTTCCTCCAAAAATAAAATGTGAACTATGTCTTTTCAATACAGTTTGAGATGCCTGGGAAAAGTCAGAATGAAATTTGCTACTAATACCTACTCAAAAGCCTGCTACTTATCACTGGTCATATTAACTGAAGACATTGGAAAGTAAAAAGTGAAAACTTCAGCAGTTACTGCTGAAAAACCCCACACATCTAAACTAAATGGGCTTATTTTGTTCAACTTTGTGAATCACATAGTAAAACCAGAGGTTCAGATTTTCTTGTGGGAATAAATTTACTGGTGACTTTAGTGACATACATATAATAAGTCAATATATAACGGTATGCAGTTGTGTAATTTGACTTTGCTTATTACTTAGCAAATGTAGGAAGAGGAAAATTTCCATCCTGAACATAAGCCTAAGCTAAATTTTCAAGACCAAGCCTAGACGTCACCTTGTGATTTTTTTTTTTGTGCTTAGCTGAAATTAATCGAAACAGTAATCTACCGATGATAAAGTCAGCAACAGATCCACATGTATCATTTTGAGACTCATTTTACAGTGAAGAGCACCTTGAGGAAACACACTTGCTAATATTGTGTCCTTTCAAAATTCTTAATTTCTTCACTTTCTGAACAAAAGCGCTTTGCTATGATAGCTAGGTAAACTTAGGTGATCTACTAATTCCATACACCTGGAATAGAGAGGAAATGAGATGCTTTAATTTCACTGTGCATGAACATAGCAAGATTAAGACAGTCTATATGATATGATTACCTCTTACTTCTAACATAACTAACATATATATTCTTCTGGCTTAGATGTGCAAGACGTCATACTTTGAATTACTCTTCCAGTCATATATATTTAAAAAAATAAATTAAAAAAAAATAAAATAGTTCTTTGTACATTTTATGACTTTGATACTAATATATATGTGCATGCTGCCTTTGCGTGCCTGTGCGTGTATGCCTTGTGGATGTACGCCACAGATATGTAATTTTTCTCCTGGTTAGAAAGGCTAACAAAATGAATGTGCACCTTCATAAAGTATGAGTATTTTGACGTTGTTCATGGAATGAAATTTTCCCTTCTCCTCTGAATTATATTGGATGATGTTGTGATGCTACATTTTATTAACTTTCATTGTTCCCGTTCTTTATGAGTCTGGTTTAATACCAGTGGGTTGTAGAAGTACTAATTGCTGTTTAAACTGTATATTGCCTAGGAGCATACTAAGTCAAACCCACTGTTACCACTGTGAAAGCAACAATGAAAAAGAAAGTTCTTATTTCAATGAATATATTATATCAATATAAAACAGGAAAAAAAAAGGTGATAACAGAAGTATATTGTGATTTATCTGTATGATTGATATACAGTCACTGCAGCATATAATAAACCTAATATTCCTGCAGTACTTTGTTTACCACAACAAAATGTTTTTAATACGGGATTTGTAGAATGCTAATGGGAGAACTTCAGGATATTTACAAAAAACGTTTTCAAAGCCTTGAGCAAGTAGAAGGCTCAAAGGCACTTGTTTTGAAATACCATCATGGTATTTTGGTAGCTGATGGAAGCTGACATCAAGAATTGCTCAGAGATGGGCATTCAGAATGAATGCTGAGAGAGTTGAGAAAGACAAATGATGAATGGCTGTTGTCTTTGGGAGGTGATGAAGGAAAAAACACATGGTCAAAGGAACAGAGCAAGAGACTGTAGCAGCATTGCAGTAGACAGTAGGCACAACCAGGAGAAAATCATCCTTCTTGAAGTCAGAAAAAAGGTAACTGGAAATGAGACATGATGGAAGGATTCCAGAATAACACTCTGTTTCTGCTGTTCCTAATTATTAGTTCCACAAAAGCATCATGGTTTTCTCAGCTGATAACTGAATACTTTGTACATCATATGTAAGTTTTACAGACTCTACATTAGTAAACAAAAAAAACTAGATTGCTTGGAAGACAATACACTGAAAAACGGAAGAAACTTTAGAGATTCCCTGAATGATCCAACAGATGGGATGAGATCCCACCTATAAAAGTAAAGCTATGCAAGCATTGCAACATTCTGTATATTAGACTTATTTTGAATGCAGAAAGAAAACTGCCATCTAAGGGGTGATAGTTGGATTTGAAAAACATGATTTTGAGGACGTTTTGGACTATTTTGAGGAACTGGGAGCTTTGGGCTTTGGTTGCAAAGTCTATAGTTTTTCAACATTATGAACCAATAGGAAAGTGCCAGTACGCCAACAGCTTGACTGTTCTCTTACTTAAAGACTAATGCAACAGTGACATCAATGGCTTGCCACTACTTTTCTTGCTGGAAGTGAGCCCTGGGTCGTATTTAAGAAGAAAGAGAAACTAGTGAAAAATAAGAATTCATCAACGTTGTGAAACAATTCTTCAAGTAGTTTGTTGCATTAAAATTATGCACATGCTCCAAATTTTGGTTTTGAAAATTTTCTTTATGTAGAATATAAGATAACAATGAGATCTGACAGAAGATTAAACTCTAAATCCTTGTAATATACAGGAGTGTAGGGTTTAAGAGAGTAAATTTATAGCAAGAGAAAGTTAATAAAATTATATGATAAGTATTTGCGAAATTTGAAGGAAGTTTGCAATTATGATGTCTTGCATGCAAAAGTGAAAGCATAGTGGTATCTAATGAGAGACATTTAATGAAAGCAAAGGTTTCTCAATGAATTGATCAAAGTGAGCCTTTATCTTTTTTCAATCTGAAGTACTTAGTTTATAAGTTTTTGTGATTTGCATCCTGTGTGACATACTAAATTAGTCTTCTGTTTATAGTATGGCTAGCATGGTTTTGTACTTCATAAAGTTTATATAATAGACAAAGCTCCTATATTATATGTTGATGTGTATTGAAAAGCAAATTCAAAGATGTTCTCTTGTAGGATGATGTTCAGTCCTCCCAAGATTCTTTGCCACGCAAGACAGTTATAAAGCTGACATTGCAACCAAGGTAAGTAATTTATGTATTACTCAGTGTCTGAGATTCTTTTAGCAATGTGTGTTTTCACTACCTAGTAGGTTTTTATGCCATTTTAATTATTTTTAAACTTTCACTCAAAAAAAAGTAATTAAAAAAAAATAAAGAAAGAAAAAATTGAAAAAGGTAAAAAGGTAGTCTGGCATATTATGCTAATACTATTTTGTCTAGAGAAAGAGATCACAACACTTTAAAACTATTGGTTTCTCCCATACCAATAATTGAGCTGTAGCAAGTTCAGTAGTCTGTTTACCATGTACTTTGACAGCATTGTAATCCTTAATAAATTATGCTTGAGAGCAGCAGTAGAAAATTCTAATTAAACATAATTACAGCTGGCTCAATTAACACTGTGAGAAAAACCTTAGTTTTTAAAGGGCCTAAAAATTACAGTATATCAATGTTGAATTGTCTCTAAAATTCAAGTAAATAAACTAGGACACTATTTTCTCTCTTTCTATTGTATTAAGAGGGCTTACTTTATTTATATGTAGTTCTAGAGTTGAAACGGACATCCTGCTATCCCCATGAACATTCAATATCCAACCTGAAATATCTTAACCATTCATTAAAAGTCAACTAATCCAAATAAAGTAAGATGTATCGATGTGAGAGCTGCTATGTTTGTAAATTAAGTAATATGAGATTTTTGCTTGCAGAACAGAAAATTTAAGATTCATTTAAAAAGTAGTGAATACTATATTTGCTGATGTCAGTGTTTAATTTCTTTAGTTCTAGCAAGTGGCAAGCTAATAAAACTTAGTTGCCTAATTCATGAACATGTGAGACTATTCAGCAGAGTAACTGCTCTGTTAAATTCTAATCAGATTCTTTGAAAAAATGAGCAAAGTTTGGTTCTTGTGAGCTTTTGGGGAAGGCTGTCTGCAGTCCTTTAAACTTAAATGTATATAATGTGTGAGTATATGCAGTTTTAATATAAGCTTGTCTCTAGAGCAGTCATGGAGACATATGTGATTTTTTTTTTTTTTTAATAGTTTTATTCTCTTAGGGGTGTGGTAGATAACTGCTAATAATCTTAAACTTGGCCAAATTGGTAAAAACCTCAGGTGCCTAGCTATTTATTTAAATTAAATCTTCTAACTTTTCAAAATACCCCCTCAGATATCTTCACTGGGATAGCAGTGCATATATTGTATATAAACAGTTGGCTGGAGGCAAGTTATAGTGTAGACTTTCTTTGCCATTTGAGGATAGCTTTAATGCTTTTGCTTTCCTTGCCTGCGTTAGCTGTTGAAATTTACCCCATGCCTCTTCCATCCCCTGATATCCCTTTTGTTTGCATCCACTGTTCTACTTATCTCTCTGCATAGTATGCTAAGCAAGTTTTTCCCTTTTTGGTGTGTATGCATTTCAGGCATTTGCTGCTTTTTTTTCTCTTAGTTGTACATTAGGTAGATATACACGTCAAGCTTGTCTATTTTAAAATTAATATTATCTTAGCAGCCTTTTACTGCTGTTCTCTAAACTTGTCTTACCTTACTAAGAAGATAACATTGGTAGATAATTGCTAATTTTAACTTCTCTGGTACTGTGAAGATACCATACAGTCATATAAGATGTGGTTAATGTTCCAAAGACTATGTTAACACAATTATGGGAGCGACAGTAAAAGGGGATGGGGGGGGGAGCAAGGGAGAAGGGGAGGAGAAAGATTACAAGATAATATTGATATTCCTACCTGAAAACCTGTGGTTTTTTTTAATGACTTCCTGTTTGGAAACACTTTCAAAACAATGCTTAGGTGCGCACTACTTAATGTTTCCTTTGTTGTTAAAATTTTCATTTGAATATCTGTATGTGCAATTACTTCCTCTTATAAAAATAAGCTTAGTCTTTCTAGGCTTCTAACTTTATCGATGGTTGTAGTCTGAATCTCCACTAACATTATTACCATTGTGAAAAGTTGCATGTAAGCTGAGACAGTAACTTTTGCTTAAATCTAGTATGTCAATATTGTGGCTGTGCATCTGAGTTTTCTAGGTAACCTGTAAAGATGTGAAATGCTAATTTCAGTATAATATTAAACTCAACTTCATAATTTTATCATTAAGGATTATGGTGCTTAAACTTCAGAGTTTGAAACTTCTAAGACAGAAACTGTTTTTTCATTGCAAATTTTCATCAACAGATTGAAAATACTGATTCTCATCAAAAGATTATTATTTGATTATCCTCTATGCATAATACTCTTTATTGTTAATGTCTGTAACGTGAAATCTCTAGATTTCTTTATGTGAATGTCTTTTAATATACCATTATGTTGGATAGAAATTAAGTCAATGTAACTGGCAAGGTGTTGCTTTTCTTTAATTGGCTGACTATTTAGCTTTTTGTAGTTTTGGATTTCCATGTCAAGATTTTTAAAAAATAGCTCTACTGTAAATTAATCTTATAAAAATTTGATTTATATCACCTATAAATTTAGAAGAATACTACTGATGGGAAGCTCATAAGATAATGGGGTTTTAATCTGATTAATTAGTCATTTTCCTATTTTTTTTTCTTATTTTACTGAGTTGACACTGTCAATTTCAAGTCTAACCTACTTTTCATTGGGAAAGTAGTTGGCAGTATGCTTTTGCCTCTCATCCAGCCTTCCTTTTTGATGTTTTTCAGTTGTATTCTTTTCACTGCTTGTGAAAGTTGTTTTTCAGTAGTGAAAACTGATGGGACAGACTGTACAGGAGAGCTAGTGCAACTTGATTACATGGAAGAATGGAAAAGAGGAAAAGAAAAATCAGTAGTCATTGTTCTAGTATGAAGTATCTCCAGATTGTTGTGTAGTTGAGAAGTATCTTTCAAACTGCTTCTAAGTAGATACCACTTTTTATGTATTTATCATTTCCACACCCACCTTTGCATCTCTTTTCTCCGGTGGTCTGTTACCATCTTTTTATTAATCTGTAGCTTTATAAAAACAGTAATGTGTTAATTGCAATAAAATAGGTATGTAGAGTATTTGAAATCTTACTGTGACTCTGCCACCTTAGGACAATTATGTGGTCTTATGATCAGGCTTTAGAGTACTGAAGTTATGGCGTATTTTAACTTATAAATGAAGTTGCATGCTTTTTTAAAAATTGTTACTTCCAGCTGAAAAACAGAGCTTTCATAAGATAATATTCAACCAGATGCAGAACTTCTTTCATCTTGTTCTGAAATTAAAAATCATTACAACATGTCTTGGACACAAAGCCTATGAGTGTGCTGATAAATTATATACTGCATCATGTTTCTGTGAGAGCCCTGTCCTTTGATATAATCATTGCTTCTTGGGAATAGGCTGCCCAAGGTTGTACTTCCCAAATGGCAAAAGATTTGGACTCACTGGACTTGGGGGGGTGGAGGGAAGGGGATGAGTTTGAACCTCTTGCCATCCAGTTTAAGCTGTTGGCTTAAGGGTACGTCAACAGTGTGAGTGGCAAGATTTCCTAGATATTTCTGTCTTCAGTGTTTCCTGGACGCAGCATTGCAAGGGAGTGTGATGCATGAACAATAACTGAATTGGCTGTCTGTAACTACTTGGATTTTGTAGTAGTACTGTTTGGCACAACATGTTGAACCTAGGAGCTAATGAGACCTAACACTATGCTTTTTGGTTTTTTTTCTGCGCTTCTGAGCCTTCATGTTCCTGACTGGGGAGTTTCAGTACTGAGCTCCATTGCACTCTATAAGCATGGTGTAAGGCATCCCATCTGAACTGAAGATACTATGATATTGAAAGATTTTATTTTTTTTTAATCATTGATTTCGGATTATTTTAGTGCTAAACCAACACTACTTATAATTTGCCCACAAATAACTTTTGTTCGCTAATTGTAGAGGAATGGTATGATATCCTTCTTATCAGGCTAGTTTAATAACTTAGTAGACACATTTTCAACTAGTTGAAATATTCAGGTTGCCTAGGGCATTAATTCTAAGTAAGACACACTGTAATCAATGGTTTTGTCAAAGATCTGTCAAAGCACCAAGCACTTTAGTGACATCCACCTTATAAAAGAAAGTATCATTTTTCCAAATAGAGGATTCAAAATAATCTGGGCTATTATCCTTATTTCAATACCTGAGAGCAGATATTGGCATAAGGTTGTAATTAACAAAGTTTTGGCATAAGTTGTGTTCATCTTATTACCTAAAATTTGTGGTCTTTTTTGAGGAAGAAAATTCTGATTTACCTTTAAGATTTTGCAAATTGGTTGCCTTGTCAAAAATACGCTTGGCAGGTGTACCCACTGCTTTCTCAGCAGAGCACTGTATTGTAGAAATTAAAGCTATGTTATTAAGTTTAATGCGTGGTAAAGAATAATGTACAAAGGTCGAAAATCCTTGGCAGAGCAATGTGCATGTTACTGTATTTGGTTGGAAGATGACAGCAAGGATAACTTGCCTGAGAAGGAAACTTTGTTGGCATGATATGCCAAAGGGGAAAGCTGACATATGAAGCAATTGATTAAAGCATCACACCAAAGGAACTGTATCTTTCAGAGCTTAGAAGGTGACTACATTGAGGTAATGTTCTAATATTCTCATTTGGCAACTTTAAGTTTGGTGGTGGGTTTTTTGTTGTTGTTTTTCTTTACCTGTGTTGCCCATGTTGGTACAATCGATCTATACAGTTGTCCAAGGTAGTTACAAAGACAGGATGCTCCAACAGCATTTGACATTTTAATAATACACATTTTAATTACCTTACATAACTCCTGAGGCATCTGTATTTCTAGTTATATAGTGGAACATTTTTTTTTAAAGACAACTGAAACACGGGTATTTTCAATTGTCAATGAGGGGAAAAATGTTTAAAGAAAACAAGAACGAATACAGTAACATTTAAAATGAAGCCAGAAATATTTGTGACAGTTCATACATTGTTAATAAGCACACTTGTTCAATGAGAGGGAGGAAAACAAACCCAAAAGTTTTAGGTTTTTATTAGATGAAATAATGATAGCAATATATACAACCTTGTTACGCTTTTGTTAAAGTGAAACCTCTGTATTAGTAACTTTAAGGGAGGCGGACGACAGGATGAATAGTCTTTCAATCAAGCCTTGAGATTCTTTTCTTCTGTTAAGTAATAACACTTTCAATTAAGCACTTGTATTCTCAGCACAGTAGTGTAAGTAGTTAAAAATTATATAACCATTTGGAATTATATATGAAGAGCTGCAATTTTGGTTTCCAGTACACTGGCTGCTTAGGCTGAATACAGCCTAATGATTTTTTTTAAAAATTGCTTTAAAGTGTTAATCTCAATATTCAGCTGCCTGACTAATTTGCTAGATTTCAGGTGACCTGTGACTGCCAAGAATATGTTCTGCTTGTAGTAAACTCAAGGTCATTTTGACTAAATTGAATGAATACTTAAAAAACCCATTCTCCCTCTTGATTTTCATGATGTAAGAGCTGTTGTAAGGCAACGAAATACTTGGTTGACACTGGGTAACTCAGGCGTCTGAATCCTGAAACATCAGTTAATGTGAACTTGAAATAAATATTTAAGTAAAAATCATTCTGGCAAAAGTGATGATTTCAAAATGAACAAAACCAAAAGCAGTGTACATTTATTCTGCTTTATAGGCAGAAGTTAGCTGTGCAACTACCTTTATGATCACAACCGGCAAATTCTGCATTGACAATGTCTAATGGGAGAGGAAGTGAGGGGTGTGGAAGAGTTCACAGCACCTTGATCTCTAAATTCCCACTTTTTTCTGTAAGGTCACAGTAGTTTTTCCAAGATTTCCATTTTTACTGCACGAGTTTTCTAATGCTTGTGTTGATTACACTACATGCAAGCTTATCTCAGAACTGACTCCCTTCACTGGCAGTTGACATTTCACTAAAAGTTTATCTCGGAACTCTGAAAAAGAAACAACAAATAAGCTAAGGGATGAATGTCTGTTTTGATGTAAGGGATAGCTCTTTAAAAGAGAACTGTGGTTCATTTTTTGAGTTGTTGTAAATTTTCGTTATTAAGAAGAAAAATACAGCTTTGATTTGCAATTAATTGCACTCCAAAGCTTTCTGTGGAATTAATCTTTATTTGTCAAAATTCAGTTTTGACTGTCATGCTTCTGAATTCAAGTTGTTCTAAAAGTTGTTACATTTCAAACTTCTAATCATTACTTTTTTCAGTGCATAAAAATTCTTATAAATCAAACTTTTTTCAGTTTTTGGTCTGTCTTATTGTTGATATTGTTGATAAACCAATGACTGTCTGTTCTGAATATTTTTGTTTACTGACCGTCTTTGAAATTACAGTTGCAGAATTAAACCAGTAAACAAGTTGGTATAATTTGTAGCTTTTGTAGAATCTTTGCAGTTTCTCAAAACTGCACAAATTTAGAATTTTTGGTTCAATGCACAGAATTTCAACAGTTTTTGGCAGTACTAGTGCAATTGGATTGTGAATGTGTTTGATGCTTCAGTTGCTATAAAGAATTACAACATAAAATTGAAAAGTCGCACAGTTAGGTGTTACAATAAATTTCTGGGTTCCTTTGAAAACACTGTTTGTAATGGAAGTATCATATAAAATACAGAAAGAATAGATTAACTAAACATACTTTAGGGGGAAGAAAAACCCCTGAGTTCGTTTTTCAAAAACTAGAAAGTGGTCATTGTGAATGAATATGCTAGTAAAGAACTGAATACCACTGAAAGATCTGCATTGTATGCATGTACTTTTTGAAGCAGTTGTGGAAGGAGAAGATAGTATATTAGTATATTTGTGTATGATTTATTTTTTTTCCAGGCACAGCCTTTTTTACAGGAGTTGCTTTGAGGCAATACTGTAGGTAGTCCAAGGCTCTCAAGGCATAGACTGAAGTGATGTGGCATACTTAAAGTCTTTCTGCTCTTCCAAACCAGATTTTTTTCCCTTCTAAATGCAGATTTATAAAGCCTGCTGTACAAGAGGGACAATGAAAGCATTTTAGTGAAGGTATTTCCTCATCCTGAAAAAGTCAGGGGGCTTCAAGCCCATGTTGGACTTCAGAACNTAAAATAGTGCCTTTGGACTTAATCCTTTTATCCTTAATTGGAGAGCAGTTATATTCTCCAGATTAGAATATGTGTGGCACTACAATCCATCCAAATCGTAAGAAGTATACGTACCTGGCGTGTGCAGTAGATACATAACATTTTAAAAGTCATGTCTTAGGCTGATGTTTTTTGTGTTCTCAAAATTTATAGTTCTTGCTCTGCTGTTGTCTGTGTTTATCATGAATGCTGTTTTTGTGAGGGTGTTCCATGGTTTGTTCTTGAGAAAGCCACAAAAAAGGTCCTGTTTCCTGTGAGAGTAGAGAGATGGAGTATGTGCCTATCGTCTGCCTAATTGTCTACCTTTTGCATGAGCAATGGATATTATAAGGATATATCTGCAGAGTTATATAAAGAGGATTGAGTGTGTGCGTGAGTTCTCTCACCTTTATTAACTAATCTGAAGATTGACTTTGGGTTTGTTATTAGGAAGGGCATTCATGGAATGATTCAGAATTCTGAAATGTCAAGCTAAGATAATGGAAATTTTTTTTTTAAGCACAGTATCATTGTTTTTACTTATTTGTATGTTAATCAGAACCATCAGCCATTACTGCTTTTAGAATGAAGGTGTAATTTTAACATAGCTCTATTTCTAAACTACACATTTAACAACTTCTTCAAATGCTGTTATAATCGTAGCATAATTCTATTTTGTGTTAGTTGAAATTCTACTGAATTCTTGTGAATTTACTTACTTATTGATAGTATCTCTCTTTTATTTCTTGATGTCACCAGTTTGATTTTATAATGAAAAGCTGATCTGTGGATAATAGATTCTGTTTCCACCTTTTTTTTTTTTTTTAATACCTTATGAAAGCAACACAAGTTTATATTGTGTGCTTCTTGTTCCAAATTGAGATTAGATTCCTACTAATTCTTCTGCAGGATTTTTTTTTTTTTCATAAACTGGAAAAGATGCCTTATTTAGGAAGAGCCAAAATCTTAATATTCATATATGATAATATATGATTATATATATTCAAGTTTAATATTCTACTCTATGATACAGTTTAATTGGATTATAAGAGTTGCTGCTTAGATGCAGATTGATTAATTTTTTTTATTATTACACTGTGATAGTCCCAAATTAGGATTCTTAAATTTACAAGAAGCTTAACTTGATGTGATGTAGAGGACCATACAAGAATTATTTATCTTGCCTAGTTAAGTAAGCTGAAAAGTCTCCTTAGACTTTATCCAGTCAATGAAAAGCCCCTTGGGAAAGTATTGGAAGCTTCTTTTGGAGAGAACTTGCTTTTCTATGACTAAATACAGGAGAACTGTTTGCTTTACTTGAATTTTTATTCAACCACATATACGTGACAGTATATCTGAGGCCGCAGCTCTTTAATCATAAGGTTTTCCTCACAAAGGAATTTTCTATTTAATTAAATGTCTAAGATTGTATAGTTATGAACACTAATAGTTTCAGCATCTACTGTATCTCAGAGGAGGTGTACATTAAAACTGCAGCAATTATTGAAACTAAATGTGTAATATAATTAGATGTGTTAATGCAGTTTAAAGCACACGTTCACTGTAGTTTCATTTGCTGCTCTGAGACTTAATTCGGTATAGCTTTTTGTGAAAGTTCATTTTCATAATGTGCAGATTAAATTTTTAAAAAGCCACTGAATCAAACAGGAATATTGAAGTAGATCAGATCCCCTTTATTTAAAACTGGAAAGCAAAAAAAGCAGGTTTGGCATGTTTTAATTCCATGCTTTCATTTAATTTCTAGTGAGTTTGTTATAAATGCATTTTTGCCATTGCTACCTTCACTCAGGTAATAGACAGACATGCTGGTTGCCTAGCTATTACTTAAATGATCATTGATAAATGTTGGATATCACATATTATTCAACTTAGATTCTTGCGTATCCATCTGGGCAGAGTGGAGAGGTTTTTTGTGCAAAGTGAGGCCGAAACCAAACAAGAAATTCTTTAGTTCAGATCATAAAATCACAAACTCTTGTATTTGTGTCAATCATGTTAATATAGCAGAATGTAAATAGATTATAAAGCTTGAAGTCATAGTGGGAATAAATACTATATAGGATTAGAATTTAAAAATATTTTAGTAAATTGGAACCAATATTTCATGGTCAAAGAATGAAATGAAGCAGGCAAGAGGAAGTCTTACACACCACATGGAAAAATAATGTGTGGACTAAGCCAATAGACACTAGTGAAGCAGAAAAAGACTAGGTATTACAGAAGATCAGAGTGAGAGAGTTACTTGTATGGTGTCAGAGGCAATTTTGCTTTTGGATGATTTAAATGGAAATATTCTGTGTAAAATACAGCTGAAATAGTGTGCTATACTCAGGGTGATGAAGGCTTCATCAAAAATATGGTGTCTAGTTTTAGAAAGCATACTTTAAGAGATGAGACTTTGAGAAGGCTTAACAAGAAAACAAGAGTACTAATTTGAAGAAAGCAACCGAAGAGATGTTGAAAGAGTATCATCTGTTTAGTTTGAAAAGGCTGATAATGAGGAACATAAATCTATAAATACATACAGGTTTGTTACAAAGAGAATCAGTGTATTATACTTGCAGTGGAAAAAAGGGAGACATAATTTGAAGATGTGTTGTTTAATGTAAAGTAATTAAAATTTAATTGTATATTAGCAAAATGGGTGCTTGAGCTGCAAGAACAATATAAACAGTTTTGGACATTTTCAAGAGTAGTGATTGCAGTATTTGTCAAAGGTTGTCCTACTGAATTCTCATTCTGGTTAAGAGGTCACACTACAGCAACATTCTAGTCCACTGTTTTTTTTTTATTAATGTCTAGATTTGCCTTTTGTCTCTTGAATTGAGTCTTGAGAGACATAGCTAAACAGCGTATTTTGCAGTACCCAGCATGGCCTAAGGGTATAGGCCTAGTCTGTTTTTTACATACTGTCTTTTCTTTAACCAACTGGAATAAATGAGAAGTGTGGACTGGTTTAAGGCATGTAAGACCTTCCAGTGACTTGAAATGTTACCTGATGTTTGTATGAGAACTAGTTGCTCTAATGAGAGAACAGCTCTGCTTATAACTGCTCTCCTTAATGCACAAGCACAGCAATTTCTGCTCAGTTTGCATACAGGCAAAAGGAATTTCCTGTTTAGGATAAAAAGTTGTTTTTGCCTCTGACAAATGTTATTTTGGCACTTGGCAGATCTGCTGTAAAAGAAAGAGTGTTTCTGTATTGCTTTTGATGAAAGAGCTGTCTGAGTGCTGTGTATTTTAACTGTTTTACTCTGCAAATGTTTAATGTGCAATACATTTTTT
>VXBL01006650.1:0-33335 GCA_013400195.1 Aramus guarauna | reverse complement strand
GTGGGAAGGACTCACGTTGGAGAAGTTCATGAAGGACTGTCTCCCATGAGAGGGACCCCAGGCTGGAGCAGGGGAACAATGAGAGGAGTCCTCCCCCTGAGGATGAAGAAGTAGCAGAAACAACATGTGATGAACTGACCGTAACCCCCATTCCCTGTCCCCCCTGTGCTGCTGGAGGGGGGGAGGTTTGAAGCCAGAAGTGAAGTTGAGCCGGGGAAGATGGGAGGGGTGGGGGGAGGTGTTTTAAGATTTGATTTTCTTTCTCATTCCTCCACTCTGTTCTGTTTGGGAATAAATTAGATTAATTTCTTCTCTCTAAGTTCAGTCTGTTTTGCTCGTGATGATAATAAGTGAGTGATCTCTCCCTGTCCTTATCTCCACCCACAAAGCTTCTCATTACACTTTTTCTCCCGTCTGGTGAACGAGGGCAGTGATAGAGCAGCTCTGGTGGGCACCTGGCCCCCAGCCAGGGTCAACCCACCATACAGCCTTATTTCTCTACATACACATAATGCACTTATAATACATTGATTCAAGAAGGTATCAAATGTATGTACCTTGGTACAAGAGCTTTGGTTTATCTGAATATTAAAAAAATTGTCTGGTGAAATATAATGATAACATGGCAATTCCAAAAGTCTTTTGTAATGGGTAAATTTGTCATGCAACTAATTAAAGTTGTAAAACATGTTTATACCTTTGTTCAGGAAGGTGAACAAAGTTTCTGGAAATTTCTTTACATTAATATGTTCTTTGGCAGATAATTTAAATTTAATGAGGATGTATAGTATTATTAGAAATTAATTGTATGCATAAGCTAGCATCTTACTTGGAGGCATAAGAATTGAGGAGTTCCACTGTAGAAAAATAAATAAAAGATTTTTGTAATGTTCTATTGATGGATGAGAATGATGTTTTATTCTGAGCTTTGGTGTTGGATCATCTCTTAGGTCTTCATTGTTTGTGACGCAGTTCTTACACTCTTCTTTCACAGTATATGAGGAGTTATTAAAAATATTTTACTGATTTTAATTTTTTATTGCCTTTCTACTGTTGGTTTATTTTGGTTTTGATTCCACAGCTGTTAGAAAAAAAATAAATTAAAATCTTACCCAAAAAGAAGACATCTTCAGTTAAACAGATGTGTAAAATAACCCGAGTCTTGAACAATTTCTTAAAGACTCTGAAAGCTGGCTAAGAATATGGTTAACTATTGTGTTTTCTAGTAATCTAGGAGTATTCAGTATAAAATGAGGCAAAAAAGAGCATCCAAAAGCACTTTTGGTTGTGCTAGAAGGCAACTAACCACAATTAGATGCACAGATATGCAGGGAAAATAGTTGTTATGCAAAGAAGTCATGATTTAACAATATTTCAGCACAGGGTTCTTCATGTAAGGAGTTAAAAGGAAAAGAATTTTTATGGGAAGCTCATTCTATGTATGGCAGGTAATTCAAAGGTTCTTAATTAAAAAAAGCTAATATAGCCTCTGATTTTAGTTTATTCAACTAATGAGAAGTTGGAGTTGACCTTTCCTACTATTTGTAAGGTAATATGGTAGTAGTGAAGGGCTATGAAATTGAAGATGAACAGCCTAAGTTTGATGGAGGGAGCCAATGAAAAGATAAGGGGAAAATAGTAGCCTGGTTAGTGTTCATAAAGATTCTGAGTATCCATGGATCAAACTGTATTTGTTAAAATTAGTGTTCGGGGAAAAAAAAAAAACAACAACAAAACAACCAAAAAAACAACAAAAAAGCGACAAAGGGCTGGATGGAAAGAGAGTATGTGAGATTTTTCAGCAGTACAGAGGAGGAAGAATTTTCCTTTTGTGTCTGTATTGCATTCATATTTTAGTGGTAGATTAGCTTAGCCTCTCTGACGCTACACTGAAATTGTGTAGAAGTCTGCTCTCTCTGAATGGGGCGGAGCTAAATTTGTGCTTCCTTATTAACTCTAAGCAGTTTGCTGCTGCCTCTCAGTCCTGAAATTTTGCTGTTTCATTGTTGCCAGAGTATCATCTCAGCAGTTTTGTCCATTGCCTGCCAGACTTTATGGTGCCGGGGAGACCTCACTCTCCTCTGGCATGTATGTTTTAGAGGTAATGTCGGGAAAGAGAAGAGAAAAGATTAAATGGTTTAGTTATTTAAGTAACTTGTTAGCAGCACCTTAGTTGTACTGTAGTACCAGGCTAGTGAATAATAGAGCACAGAGCATCTAAATGTATAGGGTAAGGAACTTGGAAGACTTAGAATCCGAATGTGAGATTATGGTTAGAAGTTCAAGCTACAGGTGATGTTTAAGTTAAAGACCTGTGTGACAGAATGAGATTGCTAGTTTGTGTGGAAGGAGACAATTCTATATTAAGTGGTTTGATCTGTGAAGGTGGTAATTGAATTTGAAGGTTAAGATGTGAAAGGAAAAGAAAGCAAGCCACAGACAAAACCCTGAGGAATCTGCATAGAAAATGGAGCAGAGAATGAGGAGAATCTACTTAGAAGAAATGCTGAAGGAGAGATTTCATAAGTAAGAAGTGGGTATCATGGAAACTGATGAAAGATAAGATTTCATGAAGAAGTAAATTGTGTTTTACAGTGGGAAAGGTCAAGGAGGTTGAAGATAGAATATTGGTTCTGCTGTGTATCTAAGAAGTTATTAGAAATTTTGGCAAGAACATTTTTCATTGTTAAAGACCGTATTTTTTAAAGGATGAAATGAACAGAGGGAAACTTCAGGGAACAGTTGTAAATAGTGTGTTCTTTGAGTTTGGCAATGAAAAGACAAGTACAATGATAGTCTTACAGATGCATGAGGTGCAAATGCTGTAGTATTTTATTTTTTCTATACCTTGCAATATACAAAACTGTAATTAAAAAAAAAAGTAATATAGGCTAATAAAATTGCTCTGTTTATTTTCAAGGCTGATTCTTTTAGTTAGTAACATAATCTGTGTTCAAATGGAAGAACAGGCATAAGATTACATAAAAATTAGTTATTCCATATGTACCTAATAAAAAGATACCAATCTATATGCAGACAGTTGCCATGGGGAGTTTTGGTTGTTCTAACACTGTTTTAATGATCTGCATGTAAGTTTATGTGCAGTAATATTAAACCGGAAGGAGGAGACTTTTTGGCGAAAGACAATTTGGCTAATCTGTTTTTGCAGGTACCTTTTGATATATAATCCTACAGAACAAGAGCGATTTTCTGTGGTTTCAGTCAATGTGAATTCACCCAGAGTTAAAGTATTGTCTCCTTCGGGAAAACCTGTTACTGCCCAGATTAGTGCTGTGTGGGATGGAGCAACTACAATATCACATGAAGCATATCAGGTATGCTACTTTAAGTAAAAAGTATTAAAGTATCTTTTTCAACAGATATTCTAGCTTCACAGTTGAAGAAAATGGAAAGCACATTGACAATTCTGTCTTCTACAGATAATGCCATTAATTCAGTCATTTTAAGGAAAAAAAAAAACATATTTATATATTTAGCATTAATGTTTCTTAGACTGATAAGTTATTAAACTTTTGTGATATGGTGTATTACATTTAAAGGGCTTCAGCTGCATGAACAGAAAATACTGGATGTGTGTCTTTTCCACCAACTTTCTAAAGCTGCTTTTTCCTTCAAGTGATAGTCTATACACACAGTTGCACAGTCTATATGTGCTCAAGCACTCCAGCTGGAAGGTTTTGTAAGTGCAGTGGCTTAAACAGTTAAAATCTGATTATTTTTTTTTGTCTTCAGATATAGCAGCTGAATAGTTATCTTCATTATTCTTTACTCAAGCTAGACAAATGAGTTTGAGTCCACCTCTTGTTTTTGATTTTAAACAAAGTTTCTGAGAATTTTTGAATCATGCATCATTATAGAAGATTGCCCTCGATCACACATCAGAAACTGTATTTTGTTAAATGCTTAGTGTTATAATAGTACCATATTACTGTAATAGTACTGTGTAACTTTCAGGCTTACATTCTTAGTTTGATTCCTCTTGACTTGGGAGCCAAGTTGTACTTCTTTCAGGATAATATTCCTGTGAAGATAATTCAATAAGTGTGTCTCAGTTGTCTTCCAAAGGGGGGTTAACCCTGGCCAGCAGCTAAGCCCCATGGAGCCGCTCGCTCACTGCCCCTGTGGGATGGGGGAGAGAATTGGAAGGATAACAGTGAGAAAACTTGAGGACTGAGATAAAGACAGTTTGATAGGTAAAATAAAAGCTGCATGTGCAAGCAAAGCAAAACCAGGAATTCATTCCCCACTTCCCATGGGCAGGCGGGTGTTCAGCCATCTCCAGGAAAGCAGGGTTCCAGCACGCGTAATGGTTATTTGGGAAGACAAACACCATCACTCTGAATGTTCCCCCTTTCCTCCTTCTTCCCTCAGCCCCTTATAAGACGAGCATGATGTCATGTGGCATGGAATATCCCTTTGGTCAGTTGGAGTCAGCTGTCCTGGCTGTGTCTCCTCCCAACTCCTTGTGCACCCCCAACCTCCTCGCTTGGTGGGGTGATGTGAGGAGCAGAAAAGGCCTTGGCTCTGTGTAAGCGCTGCTCAGCAATAGCTAAAACATTCCTGTGTTACCAACGTTCTTGTTACAGCATAGCACCCTATGAGCTACTATGAAGAAATTTAACTATCCATGCTAAAATCAGTACAATAATTAATACTGTTAATTGCCTGAAGAAGAAGAAGAAGAAGAAATAAAATTCCATAGATGCACCTCAAATTTTAAGCAAATTGTTTTGGAGATCTACCTTGTATATTACTATTCTGTGCAGATTATTTTGTGGCTCCTAAATAACCAGAGGCTAAAAGTGACACAGTTGTTTATATTTTGCCATTTAAATTTATGAATTTTTGAAGGCAACTTAAGTCATAAGTAGGGTCTGTATGCACTTGGTACACTACACGCACATTTTTAATGCACAGCAAATATGCTCAGAACTGCACATTCTTTTTTAACAAGATTCAAATTCATTATTGCATTAATAAAACAGTGATCTTGATGCCAAGCAAATTAGCAATGCACACATTTTTGTTTGCTAATTCTTAACATGCTTGGAATGTCATTTGCAATTTCATATTCATTTATAGAATGTGGGAAAAATTCAGCCATCATAAAATTATTGAAGTAAAAGGAGTTACTCTGAGCATAAATTTAGTACAAAAAGATATACTTTGATGTTTTTAATAATGGCTTCTTCTTTGCTCCCAACAGATCTCTTTCGTGGCACATCTACCACCTCTGGGGCTTGGAGTTTACCAGCTTTTGGATGTTCAGAGTTCAGAAGCAGTTTTAACAGACTATAATATATACATGAGGAATAGCAGGCAGGAGAAGCCAGACAGACTTTTCAAGATAAAAGAGATGCAAAATTCTGTGGATAATATAATCTTAGAAAATTCTTACATGAAACTGTGGTTTTCTGGAATGTCTGGATTACTGGAGGTGTGTTGCATTATGTTTTGAAAGACTGTGTTTTACTTTTTTAAGAGCTTGTGTTCTTATTTGTGGAATCCTAAATGTGACCACTATTTCAAACATGATTCTCTTTAGAAAATAAATACCAAAGAAGATGGTAAAAATCATCAAATGAAGGTGGAGTTTGCTTGGTATGGAACTACAAGTAACCGGGATAAAAGTGGAGCTTATCTCTTCATACCAGATGGGGATGCCAAGGTAAGTCTTCAGTTTGCAGAGAGATTCTAATCTTGAAGTAAATTGAAGCTTTCTGCAAATACAGATTGGAGGAGCTAGTTTTGCCCAACACTGAAATACAGCTGTGTGGCTAGAAATAATGACATCGGTTATTGAAATGACTGGCAGAACTACAGACTTTCATAAATCTAGATTTGGGTAAAAACCCAGTATTAATTTCAAAGTGTAAAAATACAGAGAACATTTATGATTCACCAAAAAACTTAAATAAGATGATATCCTTGCAAGAAATCCAGTAAGGTGACTGTTCACTACCAATAAAACAAGTTCAATTTCACTTCCTGTGGTGAAAATGTATAGAACATATGGATTCATTTTGGCATTTCTGATTCTTAAGATTTCTTTATTGTGAAAGAGGAACTTCTAGTTCAGAGTGTAGTATTTTTCTAGTTGATAGTATCATATGTAGTTTAATATAATAATTAAGATACTGAGTCTCAGCTGATGAACATAAAGACAGAGTAGCAAGCAACTGTTCTGATTTAGTTGTCTAGGGTTATCAGTATTTTTAGCTGACAATTATTGAAGGGCAACAGCATACTCCTATTAGTTTTCAAATTGGAAATTCAGAAATGACAGTGTTCTTACACTTAATTACCACATGGAAGCTACTGTACCACTTTTAGAACTTGAAAGGTGATATTTCAGAAAACAATTGATGAAATAATGGACACTTTTAAGAACCTAGGTAGTTTCTAGCATATTTCTTCTGCCCATGCCCAAGTTGCCCATGCCCAAGTTGCATGCATAAGGCAAACAGGGAGTTCTGAGTTTACCCCGTCAAGAAATAAGCAAGAGTAATTTGTTGTTGTTATATGTGTAAACGACCTAGAAGTGGACAGAACAGTTTCCTTTAGCAGACTTTTTTTCATTTTAGCAGTTTCTCCTAGAAGAATGCATTTTGAGGGGTGAGAGCAGTTTAAACCGTTTAGTATATTTAATCCCATAATTGTTTGCATCAGTTATGTTCAACAGAGTTCACTTATTCTTAATTTTTAAATGTCAGTGGTTTTGATGTGTGAATACCTGAACAATATCACTTACGCTTTTTAATTTTTACCTTTCATCAGCTGCATTGTCACACTTAAGCTAATTTTATTTTAGGTGACACTTTGTCTTTTGCTTACAAAACCAATAATCACCAAATCAAACAGCTACATAATTTTAACTACACTTTTAAATTATTTGCATTATAAAAACAGTCTGGACAAATCTAGACAGCAAAATGCTATGATTTGAACAGAAAATGTCACATGCCTGCAAGCATAGATAGAAAATAAGGTACATCTGAACTTTTATGAAAACTGAAATTAAAGTACATTTTTAGTTAACATGGAAAAGGGTGGTATGTTCAGCTTTTGTAACTTTTTATAAAAAGAAAAAAAAATCATTATACTTTTAAAATTCTTGTTCATTAATATACCATAAGGCTCATTTGGCTTGCATTTTAATAACATAAATTAGGTTTTCCCACTGGGAATAACAATGTAATTCTGTAGTAGTTTCTAAAACAGTTTGAAGTAATGATTTCTGTCTTAAAAGAAATGCCATCTGTTCAGTGTTCTCAGTGTGAAGTGGATTGACTAACATTTTCAAGTCCTTGTGTGGAGTGGTGATAGGATAGATTACAGGCAGTTCTCTTGATTTTTGTCTAGGCTTGTTTTCGGGTTTTTTTCCTATCCCACTAACTCCTATGTATTACTGCAAAATTTGCAAAGAATGATTGTATTTGATGTTGGGTCATCTTCCTCTGGTGTAAGTACAGTTACATGTTTTCTTTGCCTTTGTTAACTGGTTGTTTTGTCACCTAAGTCTTTTGGCTCCTTTCTTTTCAGTTCTGCAATACTCAGAAATTATTTTTCTTCATCTGGTTTGTCTGTCTTACTGTAGGACTCATATAGCCTTTTTGATCTTGACTACTTCTGCCGGTTTAATTTTGGAAACTTGGTGCTGTAACCTGCTAGGTTTGTAGGCCATGACTTAGCCACGTCAGTTTAGAACACTTGACACATACAGTGCAGCCCTGGTCATCAGGAGACTGTTACGAGTGGATGTGATGTTTTCTGCAGTTGATCGTCTGTGTATTAGAGTGTACATGGATCTGAATCTTTCAAGAGATTCCTTGGATTAGTTATCTTTATGGCTGACCGAAAACCAGCCTAGAGTATTGCAGAGTGCATTTTTGCTAGGAAGTGGTAAGGCTCTAGTACCAGCACTAAGTTGGACATCAGCAGAGACCTGGGTTAATGATGGTGTTTTACACAGTATTCAATAGAAGGTATAATGAACACCAATAAGTTTTTGTCACTGCTTTGGACGTAAGCTGGAATTAAGGCTTTATGACACCATGGCAAACATTGCCCTAGTGCAGCTAGACAGCCTCAAATAAGAACAGGCTCTGGGGCTCTGGCATAGGGTCCTGACCATGGATGATTCTGTCCCTGCTGTCTCTGAAGTGTGAAAGTAGTTCAGGGGCAGCCTTAGGTCAGGAAAGCAGTGCAAAATCCAGAATAGTGACACAGAGCAGAGGCTCCATGCTGCAGCTCTAGAGATAAGGCACTGCTCCTACCATGTCTTTCTATTTTCTGCAAAATAGAACAAAAACAAGGTACCAGGGGAAAAGACAGGCAGTATCTCAATTTTTTAAAACATCAGTGCTGCTTAACTGATTGATAGTGTTATCAAGGTTTGGAAGGGACTTCCTTGGATCTGACAACAACTATAAAAAAAAAAAAAAGCATCCTGACTATGAAGGGAAAACATGTTTGTATCTCTTGTGATTTTGTGAAAGATGGCCAACTCCATAAGTCTGTTAGATCTGGGGCAAAAAAAACCAGTATTCAATAAACTTTGAAACAGTTAAATGTCTATATTTTCTTCTATGTATTCAAGACAAGTCAATATGTGATGACCTACTTACTAGTCATGTTCCGTAACAATAGGGAATAGAACAAAGCAGTTTTTTCCAAAGAGTCAGATGCTAAGTGTTTGTAGGATCAATGTAAGTGGTTCATTTTCTTGTTTTACAAATCAATTTTTCAGCATCAAAGTGGACTTTTTTTGTAAACCCAGAATGGGAAATTGTGATTCTCCCTTAGTCAATTATGTCTTTGCACACAGGTATGTACTAAGTGCTTAGTACACACTTATGTACTAAAAGAAAAGAATTTTCTTACTATACAAAAAAAGATATTTTTTTTTTAATTATTATTATTCTACAGGATCTGTAGGGCTAGAGCTTTTCTCCTTTTTTTTTCCTCTTCATACTTTGTCTCCATGGTTGGACTTCCTTTACTGACAATGATCTCTGACTTGTATAGCTGTAGCTGTGGCTACTAGCTTCAAGAAACTTTTTTCATGACAGGTGCTTTTTTAATCTGTCAGGATTACCTGTTGCCTCTACTTCTCAGAGAAGAAGACATATCTGAGTTATCTAAATGCTTGGCCTTCAAACCTAAGGAAAAGATAATGGTATCTTTCCACATTTTTATAAGTAAGATTGAGATGTTCCACTGTCTATTTAGAGTATCCCACTGTATCCATCTTCAGATCTTCCTTCTCAAAAGAGCAGAGGATCTCCATTCAAGCATAGTATTCCTACTCTTAATGCTTCCTCTGCTTTTGCATGCCTGATACAGGAGAAGACAAGTATACAGGCACCATTACCTGAAGGGTGCTCACAATACTCAAGAATCTACTTCCTTTGAAGTGTCTGTTCTTTCCTGGGTGCTATGTATTTTTCTCGAGCATCATATCTATCATTTAAAAATCTACCCCCCCATATTGATTGGCAGTGGGTTTGGAGACAAAAAGTATTACAATGACAACTGTCTGTCTTCTGTCACGTAATTCTTAAAACACGGTTCTCAAGACCTCATAGCATTTGATTTCCCCCTTCCTCCCACCAATGCCTAGTCTAATCTTAAACCCTGTGAAATGAAGGGTAATCTGCTATTGAGAAGCAACTTTTCTTGAAGGCTTTGTCTTGAGTTCTTTTGTAAAATCTCAATCATATCAAGAGCAGTTCAATCTGTGTTAGAAAACTTTTCTCTGAGAGGAAAGTTTGTTTGAGTTTATTTGACTTCCACACCAACAGTGTGCTGGACTGCCAGAAATTTCTAGGCCACACTAAGATGGTTAGTAGTACTTCACTTGACTACAAGGGCAAAGGTTTATTGCCCAAGCTTCATGCCTTCAGGCTGCAATATGCCATACCAGCTTCTATGCAAGCCAGTAAACCTTTAAGAGAAGCCATTTCTCCAGTTATCTCCACCCCTTGGCACCCAATTTGATGCCAAGTATTTTAAGATATCCTAAGGATCTATGGGATATTATTTTGCTTCAAGTATTCTCCCTTAAAATTTCTAGCTCTCTTTTATTTTTTTTCCCTTTCTCTTTTATTTTTTTATTTCTTGGGAGGTTGTCATGTTTCTCTTGAATATGAGTACTGAAAAATATTTTCTGGACCCTTTGTTACAGTAAAATTTACTGTAAAATGTGGTATAAATCATGTTGTCATGCTGCTGCAAAAGTCCATTGTGTGGCCCTATCCCTGCTGGTGTAAGGCCAGGCAAGAAATACTTAAATAATGTCCCTTTGTCTGATAAGTTAGTTGTGATTGTTAAAAGCAGAAGTTTAACTGATATTACTAGTTCAGTCAGTAAACAGAAGAACCATTTAGACTTGCCAAAACTAGCAGGAAACTAGGGGAAAGGGAATTCCGGCAAGGGGAATTGTGACCACTGACCCATGGACCACCTACCCCAATTACACCACCTACTCAAAAGGTAAAGGTGGAAAAAAAGAACTGAGCATACATTCTAGTTTGTATGCTAGGCAAAGAAATCTAAACCAATCATTTAATAGAATAACAATGCATATATATTAGAAAGATGAATATATTCATGTTTTATGCATAAATAACCACAGATTTGGAGCTTTGGAGTTGGGGTGTGCTGTCTTGGGACAGACATATCTGTGCAAATATGCAATAAAACACCTCTACTCTGTGTATATGTTGGCATATTGCACACTGGGTGAACAAACCCCCAGTTTTGGGACAACACTTTGACCCTTAGTTCTGTTGTCCTGTTTCTGGAAACACTGCGCAACAAAAACTTCCACAGCTGGCTCTTGTACAATGGAACTCATTCCAGTGGAGCTGAGGGGAACAGATTTTACAGCAACTATTCATTTTTAACTGTTTAGAAAGTGGAGTATTGAGACTGCCACTAAACAGGAGATGCAAATATTTTTATTCCTAATTTAAGATCTGAGTAATCGTAGAATCTTTCACGGTGGAAGGTCATTTAGTACAAGCTCCCACTCGAAGCAGAGTAAATAGTGAATTTAGACCAGGACTTTGTCCAATCAATTTTGCAAATAGCTCTATCATTTGTTTCTTCCACTTAAAAAGGAAAGTGGTTTGTGTCTGAGTAGTAAGAGGTCTATTTCTGCATCTTAGTCAGACTTTCACATCAGAAGTATCTTTATATTTCACATCCAGGACCAGGATCATTTCACAGGTGTCTCTGCATCTCACCAAGGAAACTTATGATGATACTACAATAATTGCATATTCAATGCATAAAGATGCTTTCCTGCTGAAAAGCCGGATTCATCGAGATGTTTTCAATGTTGCAAACCTGGTCAATTATCCCTTTATAGGTTCTGAAATCAGTATGTCTCCAGATGATTATCAAGAAATCACTTTCTAGGGTTAGTGCTTTTCTAGGCACTAAATATGAATTAGGAGGCTTCCCTGCTCTCTCAGTACCATATTTTTCTTCATTTTTCCTGTTTACCCAACAATCAGAAAGCAACAGGCATCCTTGAGAACTTGAATATACATTATATACATCTCTGTATCAGAAAGAACTTGTCCGGTCCCCAAAACTACATGATGGCATGTGCCTTTGTAACTCTCCTTCTTCATTTGTATCTTTTCCCTGCACTGTGTCCAAATTAGAGGCTTGCAAACTGGTTTTGATACATTTGTCTCAATGCATGTGCTAGTGGAATCACATATCATGATTTAAAAAAATTCATGAGTTTCAGAAAATATCTGCAAAATGACACCTACTTTATTTTCTTTCCTATTACCTCATCTTTCCGTATAGTTCAGAATGGTAAGTATGGTTTTGTTTATCTTCAGCTGGGGAGCTCATCTGGCCACATATGCAGCTTGGAGGCTCTGGTGTGTGAACTTAGAGTTTATGGCAATATCCCAGAATCTGAGAGCTGTTAAACGCATCTCATTTCAGCTTTCTGGTTGTATGGGAACAATGTATATTGGTAGTGGCTGTCAATGTCACCAGCATGTTTTATACTAACAAGCTCAATGGAACAGAGTTCCTCCAAGTATTTTTTTACTTTTAATTTAAAAAAAAATTGTTTCAGGTATTTTTTTTTCTTTTTTTTTAGTAAGTGCACAGCGTTTTGCATTCCTTTGTCACCGTCTCTCACTGTCCCCCATCTCTCTATTTTGCTGGTTTGGTCCTAGATAGCTCCAGTGAGAATCCTAGTCAAAAATTTTCTTACAAACAACAGAAATAAGTCCATAAAATAGGTATTACTTTGCTAACACAATGCATTTGACCGGCTGCTGTTTGTGTAAGTAGTATTCTCCTAGTTAATAATTGGTGAGGGTATTTGCTTGGCCTGAAGAACTCAAGTTTCTCAGTTCATTTTCTGAGAGTTTCTTTAGCTCCTGTTCCAGTCCTTCATTGCTAACCTCAGGATCCTTATGTTGCCTTACCCTGCAGGTAGGATTTTGAAGGGTTTGATTATTACACCTTCCTGTCAGCAATTCCGTTCCTCTGCATGACTTTAATCTAAACATATACTTCTAGGAGCATACAGTCACAGGTTAAATGAGTTTGTCTACCTGTGTGTGATAGATAAGCAGATAGATAGCAATCTCTTCTGCCAGAAAAAAGGGGAAGATTCAGTCTACATTTACTGACATTGTCATTTTTTTTTGTGGAAATAAGAGAACTCAAAAGCCGGCTAAAATTCTAACCTAAGATCTGGTCTTCAAATTTCCTTTGTCCCAGCATATTAATTCACCTGGCTTTCCTGCCCTACTAATACCATACTCCTCCTGTATTTCTCAGCTAGCAAATAGATTTTGCGTAACAGATAACACTTGTCTGTCTTATTGACAAGATGAGACCCCTTGGCAATATCTCATCATATTTTCGTGTCAGCTGCTAAGAAATCCAAAAGACTTTCCTTATTTGGGTTTTGTACTGATTAGCTGGATAAAACATTACTGTAAGATGATCAGTAGAAGAATCCCTCTCTCCCTAAAACATCTTACTGAGGTGTAAGCACCTATGATTCCTCTACCAAATTCCTGTACAAAGTATTCCTGCAGTTGATTGCTGCAGAGTTGCCTCTTGGAGCTCTGGCAAAGCTTTTAACAAGCAGTGTTCTGTCTGAAACTTGGAGAATGAATATGTGAATAGAAAAGTAGGCTTTTAGTCTTTAAAAGTCTCTTTTCTTCTTTTATGCAATACTTCCTGAAATCTTCTCTGTGAATATACATATAGTTATATGTTTAAAGAAGATTGGATGATATGTATCTGTACTTGTTCTCTGACACATTTTGTCTGAATGTATACAGTCTTGATTTCCGGTCTTCATCGAGACACATCTGATCTTTGATTTCCTTGCCAGAGAAGAAAGAGTATGCTCTGTCCTTCTTATGCCATTGGTGTATCGGGAGGAGGACAGCCACCCTCTTAAGAGCTTTCTGCTTAGACCGATCTGAATAATATGTTTTTCAAGTATTTTACAGGTTTTTTTGAGTGAAGTCTTTATTTGTTGCTTTTGCCCTAGTAGTTGCATGTGCTGTATTTTCATTTTTGTCTTTTTACATGCTTAATATTTAACCCATTTTTTACTTTGGAGCCATCCATGTATTTCTATATAGTGTATACAGTTCAGTTTGGGATCAAATGTTTTAAAAAGTTACCATTTGCTTAGCTGAGACTTAAAATACTGTGAATGCATGGAATAATAATTTTCTTCATCTCTTTGGTTTGACTATGGATATGTAAAATTTCTGCTAGTCTTTTGAGACACATTAGTAAGAAGATGGGATCCCTCTTGAGGTTTCTTAATGGTTCCCAGCTCTACCCTGTATTCCAGGGGACTGCCCGGGGAACTGTAGCTGCTTTTGACGAAGAAGAATCTTCCTCTCTTACTTTCAAAAGGCAAACTGATCCACAAGACAGTGTAGAGGCAGCTTTCCTCACACAGTGTGTATCACTAATAGAGGAAACTGTGAGCAAACCAAACAGACAGTTAAACCATCTGCCACAGATTAGGAAGCTACAGTATTTGATTACTGGTTAGCAAGTATAATTTTGCTAACAAAAAAGCTTATTCCAGATGTTTGCAATATTAAACATTACTATGTTTGTCTGTAGGCCTTGTATACATTAATCCTCATAAAATAGCTGTGAGATACGTAATGACAGTTATCCTAATTTTAGCTAAAGGAAAAGTGAGGCTCTGAAGAGAAGCTGCTGAATTTCAGATTAGAAGTAATTTTTTAATTCCCAGGTTTTAGACTAGACTTAGATATAGAACAGTTTAAAAAAAATTAAAATATGAGTTAATATTTAGAAAATATTTTGATTTATTGACACTACTTTTATGCAAAACTTCCAAAATAATTATTCTAACTTTCTATTTTGTTTTTATAGCCTTATATTTTTACAGATCCACCTACCATAAGAGTTGCTCATGGAAGGATTTTCTCAGAAGTTGTATGTTTTTTCCACCACGTGACACATACCACGCGACTGTATAAAGTCCAGGGTAAGAGTTATGAAGTTCTGTCTCTCTCAGCAGTTATTTTTCATCACTACAGTCTTGGATCCTACTTGTCTATTTAACATCTAAATGCACTTCTGACCTAGTGCTGAATTTGTCAGACTGAAGTCATTACTGAGTCCAGTGCACCATAATCCTTTTCTGAGCATGATGTTAGTTGTTAAGCTGGTGTGCTTAAACTCAACAGATTTGTAGGAGGTATCTCTCAATGTTAGGACGTTTTATAGTATAAATTACATACAAGGGGGTCCTGAACTTTACTGAATCTGAAAAGTCTGTCTCTTGGTTAGGGTGAGATTACTGTTTTGTTGTTTGTTTTGGTGTTATATTTTTTAATTAATTTCTTTGCAATAGTCCCTTTTCTTTAAGTCTTTAATAAGTGTCTACCAGAAGGATTATACTTCCATTTCACAGTTCATAGAAAATGAGTTGTCAGTGAAAAATCACTTGCCAATTCTAACACATAAGGTCATCTTTCGAGTGCACTACCTACTTTTTTCTCTCTCTTTTTTTTTTTTTTTACAATTTTTAATTCGTCACACTGTTTCCATACTTACATTGTTACCTATCCAGTCATCATGGTGAAGTCCTGAACCACATTCCCAGCTTTAACAAGGAAAAATGATGCAATTATTTTATATATTTTCTCTGTTTATTTTTCAGGTGTGTTTTTATTTTGATTTCTTTCTATGAAATGGCCTTTTTCAAAGTTTAAAAGTTGATGACTTCACACTGTTGTTTTGCTGAGGTCTGTTTCCAGGACTTTGTATGGGAAGTTAGCTATGTAGCATTACTTCAATTAAAAGAGGGTATCGTGAAGTGTTACTAGATATTAACAGTAACAAAGCATGTGGAAAGAGATAACTATGTGTATTGCACATTTTATTTTTAAATAAAGATCTGATATTTCTGTTGTAACCTACCTACTTGCCAGGGAGTGGCAAGCCTGATCGTGTGGCTAATCTAATTGTTGGATAGTACTTCAGAGTCCTACAGCTTCTCCAGCAATTTTGGTGAAACACTGCTTTTTCAACTGCTGGCTTTAGAATTCTGTGAATTTTGAGCAGAAAATACTCTGGCTTGATAACTCAATTCAGTAGTTGACCAATAAGTGATTTTTAACTTTTTACACTTCCATTGGCATCCGGTTTTGATATCAGTGTGATTTTGTTAATCCTTTTATCAGACACTTCTTAAGTTTCATCATCTTTGTAATCGTATTTTGGTATTAACTCAAATTATGCAGTAGAAAAGAGCTGAGAGTAATTCATGGTCTGCTCATTGTAAAATTGTAAACTAAAATATGGTATTCTTGTTCAATATACTTGTGCTTTAATAGGCCGCTTTAAAATAGTTGAAAAATCTATGACTAAAAGCATCAAAAATGGAGTGTATAGATCCACTTTTCCCAGAATAAGTCTGGAAAAATAGAAGTGATTACTTCAATGGAATACTTTTCATTTAGCACTGTAGTATAATAGCCATTGTTAACATTTTAACAATTGCTAGTACTGCTGCATTTGGCATTCAGATTTTAAAAAAGATGAGGAAACAAATACAGAGCTTGACATACTCCTCATTCAGGTGATAAAATCACAACTCTGACTGCATTTTACATACTAAAGAATAGCATAAAAATTGAAACAAGCAGACACTTCCAGCATTCCATTGTGTAAAGGTTCAGAATGTTTGTTTCAGAATTTGACAAAATAAAGACCTTCTTAAGGAAACTATTCCAACATGCTCTTAAACAGAACTGCTAAAGAATTTGAAAACTCTATGTATAGAGGGGAAAAGAGGTTGTGCTAACCTCTGTCTGTATGCTTAGAAATCTAGGAATTTTACTCAAAAGTATCTTGCCCTTCTGCAAAAGATTCTATATTTCAGGAGTCCAAACTGATGAGCATGCTTCTGGGTCTTGTGAGTTGAGATACAGTGCACTGTTGAGGAAAAAAAAAAAAAAAAAAAAATTACTATCTAAGATTTTAAAATACTGTCTTCAAGTTTTAAAGAACTAAATTGGTTAATCAGCCCCTCACTTTCTATGATCTTCTGTTTACAATCCATCAGACAAGCATGATGTAATTTCATCTCACTGCAAAGAGATATTTCATATCTCTGTTCTGCTTGGTGGAAGTCTTTTCACAATTGTTAGACTACAGAAAAGGTAGAAGTGGTCATGTTGAATAATGATATGATTCCAGTCTAAACTGTGTCTTTAACTGTTTGAAAAGGTCAGATTGCTATTAAAGGCATTTAATTTTCAGTGCAAGGCACTGTAGAAGAAAAAAAATCTTTCTGAATATCTGCATGTTCAGATATTTAATCCTTCTTTTAATAAGTAGGCATTTTTCTCTATCAACAAAAATTTGTGTCCTACTTGTGGTCATATCAGTGTGTGGTTTCTTAATTCGCTGTCCTTAAGGAAGATTCTCCCTGTTTTTGTTAAAACAACTGACCCATTTCCTGCTTAGTGGAACAGTTGCTCTCAGGAAGCTGGTAACTTCATTCTTGTCTGTGAATGGCGACAGCCGCTAAGAGTCAAGGGGAGAAGTGAATAGCTAGGTCTTGCTCCAGTGTATTAGCTACTGCTAAAGACAGCACTTAACAGTTATGTGATGTTTCCTACTGATTTACCAGAACCTGTGTTGGTTCTTATCTTGAATTGCTTCTGTTCTACTTCAGTGAAGGTTTCAGACTGTCTGTTTAGTGAGTACTTAATTAGAAGTACTGCTATATCATGTAGTACCTACCTGAACTGGCTTCAAATATCTGTTTAGATATAACAGAAAAGTAAAACTAGAAGGGGAAAGCTGTGTCCTGGGAGCATGGTCATTCTTAGATACGTGACAATGGCTTTGAAAAATTGTGAGATTTTAAATGCATCTTACTCACATAGGTTTGGAAGACCAGTCTCTTGAAGTTTCCAATATTGTGGATATTAGAGGAGAATATAATCGCGAGCTTGCAATGAGAATTTCATCTGACATAAACAGTCAAAATAGATTCTATACTGATCTTAATGGATATCAGGTAATTATTGTCTATTAACTATTAAAGCCTAGGGTTTGTTTTTTACTGTCTTAGTACTTCTGATTATAAAGAGTTTCAGTCATATGAATCAAACTCTCATGTTAAACTCCACTAATCATTTAAAAGGAGAAAAGCTTTAAAAATTTATCTGTTACAAAACTTGATGTAGATCAGATGAAGTAGTAAGTATTTTCTTTCAAGGAGTTTGTAAATATTCCTTTATATCCTTTTTAACGTAAGAATTGTAATACAGTGTGTTACGACAAGCCACTATGTAGTTGCTTGTATATCTGCATGCTGTCTTTCCCCTCTATTTAATTGCCCTTTGGGTAGCACAATGCTAGATGTGCATAACGTCCAGAAACTCAGAACAACTGCTTGCTGCTGTGGTGGAAAAAAGTGATATATTTTTAGAGTCTAATAACTTGTTCTATTGGTAATACATCTGAGGAACTATAGTGTGACTATTTTCTTAACTTGGACTCTGCAGCACACACAAAAGAAATAAAAATTTCTTTTCCTTACTTTCCTTGCTAAAAATAGTTCTGCAAATACATTGAAAAACATACCTGCTGAGTAAGAGACTACTGTTTTTTCAGTTAGTGTGTAGTACTGCATTTTGCTGGAGAAAGTAAAGTCAGTATTTAAACATGAAAATAATTGTAATAGTACTATTCATTTGTCATGTACCATTCAAGAATTCCACTAGCACTTTAATAAATTCCCATTATAAACCAACAATTCCTTTTCTGCTACCTTGAATCTATTCACTGCTTGCTCTCTAGAGGAGAAAAAAAATTCTATCATTCTATAACTGTGATTATTTCTTTTTTGTATGTTCCCTTGATGAATCTTTCAGGTTTTTTAAATATTCTTTGATCTAAAAGTACATTGAAGTTATCATTTCCAAAGTGGTAATTTTAGCCACAAATCTCCAAAAAGCTAAATAATACAATGGAGTGAATGCTTCAGTGCCAGTTGTGCTTCTAAAGCACATGGGATAAATGTCTGAAAAGGTCTTTGAAATTTAAATGCATAAAAAGAATGTATTTTATTGAAGTTCGTGTTCATACTGCAGATCCAGCCCAGACTGACGATGAGCAAATTGCCTCTTCAAGCAAATATCTATCCTATGACTACAATGGCTTATATCCAAGATGTTGGCGTTCGTTTGACACTTCATTCAGCTCAGTCTCTAGGTGTTGCAAGCTTGAAAAATGGTAGGTATAAGATGACAGATATTATAAAATCCTGTCCTTCATGATTGCCTGAAATAGTTCATTCAGAGATGACCATGCCTACTAGTGTTTGAAGAGAAGAAATACATTTCTCTAACTCTTGATGAATTTTAGAATATGTCCATAAGGGAGGAGGTAGAGGTTGTTCCCATATGAGATCCTGTCATCTTCAATGGAAGATCTTGTCTCAAACTAGAGACAGAGGAAAGAGATTACAAAAAAAAAAAAAGGACAAAATGAGCAATAAATTGTCAGAACCAGGTAATTTTCACTCAAGAACTCTGATGGAACTCAAGAATGAAACAGCAAAAGTTAAATGGTTTGTTCTCTTTTGTACTGCTCTGGTAGCAGAGGGCTTAAGATGGATAATGTGATGCTGATCGTGTTTTTTGGTTTGTTTGCTTTAAGGTAAAAAACACTAGTCTTAAGGTATATGCAAAATAGCTTAAGTTCCCTGTCGAGGAAAGCAATAGCAGCTTTTATGAAGCCTAGAATTAGTGCAATAAAAGATAAAAATGACCCTGGGTAAGAATCAACATACTTCTGAAGCGAAATCATAGCTCACAAATTTAATGGAGTACTTTGAAAGAGCTGATGAATATGTTGACAAGAAAAATCAATTCATATTAAGAATTCCAAAAGGGACGCAGTCTTGTCCCTCACAGCGGAGAAGGTTGTGATGAATGGTCTGGATGGATGGAAACTGAGATCAGTTGTTCAGTCTATACTGCTACCAAAATGAGGAGGCATTCAAATAAAGCTTTTTTCAGAGACTTATACCTGTCTGTCAGCCCATGTTAGCACAGCAATCCACAAAGACCAGCAATTTGACAGACAATCCTAGTCTTACTTTAGTTCAAGACGGTAGTATGTTTCTTGCTCAATGCCACCTGACTTCTGTCCTGGATACACAAAATCTGTTTTTACTTGAGGGAAGGGAAGAAGTAGTATTTAGGAAAATTTGATAAGTATTTGTAGAACAATGAAGAAGTATAAAAGAAACCACCTTAGAAAGCAGCCTTTTTTAGTAGCTTAAATTGTGCATTTCTTATTTAGGAAACAAGTACTTCAGTCTTCCAGTTCTATTTAGGAAACAAGTACACTTATTTGAAGATTCAGTGAGGAAAAACCACAACAACCTTAATTACATGCCCTGAACTGGCTTCCCTGTGGAGATACAAACTTGAAAAGATAGGAACTTCATTTTCCATACAGCTATTTATAACATCATGCTTAAAGAGCTATTTTGAATGGCAGTGCTACGGTTCAGTATAAACTCAGGACTTCATACTCAGTCTTTATCTGATACAAAGTTCTTTCCTACTCCCACAAGTGAAAATACCCTTACAAAAAGGAGTGATTGTGAGTATTTATATGCTCATATTGCCTGCCTGTTTTTCCTTCTGCCTCCGACTGTAAAACAAAAACAAACAAAGGAAAAAATGTGTTTGGGAGGTGCACTCTTTTATGCAGTGTAAGATGAAGACAGTTCCTCTACATCTTTCCATAGAGCTGCAGCTGCTTGGGGTGATTCTCCTCTTTGAGGCTTGATGTGCCAGGTATACTTGTTACAAATAATAGCTAACAGAAATAACTTCCCATGCTAAACTTCTGTTTAGACTCTTACGTTAAAAATTTGCAGAACCTTCTGCTGAAAGGCTTATGAAGAATTTTTGGAAGGTTATAAACAGTCAAAGACCAAAGGTATGAACTGTTTTCATGATCAGTCCTAACAATGTTGATCTGCTATTACTCTTCCATACACAGACAGAAAATTGTGATTCTTTGTAAGTTATATTTCAGGGTATTTTTCTTATGTTTAATAGAAGCTTTACATATTCTTGTTACTAGTATAATCCTTCTATTGCTCTTCCAGGTCAGTTGGAAGTGATCATGGATCGTCGACTTATGCAGGATGACAACCGTGGCCTTGGACAAGGTGTCCAAGATAACAAGATTACAGCTAATATCTTCCGACTTCTGCTGGAAAGAAGACATGGAACAGATGTGGTAGGATTCACTGTCTGTATTTTTCTGGCTAATTAAGATATAAATATTTATTTCTGTTGCAGCACTGAACTCAGTAAAGAAATTATTCCATGAGCAGTAGAACTAAGGAAACGGCTTCCAAGGGAGTTTTGTCAACTTGCTTGCATATTCCCATTGTAAAGACTTCATCTTTCACTGTTCCTCACACAAATACCTGCAGTGTCTGCTTTTTCACTCACACTTCAACACATGACTGGGTACTGTTGTGGAAATGTCGTCTTTTTTCTTTCTATTTTTTTTTCTTTTTTTATTGAGGAAGCTTTTAAAAAATCACTAATTAGCGAGACTTCTGCTTCTTAACAAAGTTAACTGAATCTGTCAAAGGCTGACAAATTATTTTGGATGGATGGGTGGAAAGAGAAAACATCTTACAAATTTAATTTTCTTAGGAAATAAGATTTAAGTGGAAATATTTATATGCCAAACACATAAACCTTCTCACTTCAACTATGATTCTGGGAAAGTTGAGACCAATTTGTTGTAAGGGTTTGGGTTTTTTTAACTTGCACAGATCATCTCAGTTCACCTTTTTTCTGTATTTGTCTTTTGAATAACTCTTCAATTTTCTTTTAGTTCTTTGCATTTTCTCTCTTTGCTTTTTTTCCTATCATTTTTGAGAAGGACAAAATAAGTAGTACATCTTCATACTCAGGCAGTAGAATCACGATGACAACACTGAGTGTATTTTAAAATCATCACATAGCTTAAGATGAGAAGTTGTATACTGAGCTCCTAATGAATATGCAGATAAATTTGAATTAATTCTGGTTTATAATGGATATCATTAACCACTGTGAGAGGATGGTAATATCGAGCTTAAAGCTAATTTCCCCCACTTAATGATTGACCCTCCTTTTTCAGGTTGTACATGCCATGAGGTTTTTCTAGTTCCTCATCCTGTATAACACAGGCAGTATATTAACTGCATCTGTCAGTGTGGTGTGCATATACCTGAACTAACTTGAAAGGAGCTAAGTTAACTTGTGCAGCAGTCTAGCTTTGACAACAACAAGCATCACACAAGTTAATCTACCTTTGCAAGAAGAAACCTGCAGAGAGATACATGCTGCCACAGAAAACTTCCTTAGTACCCAGGGTAATTTGTGTTGTATTAAATTAGAATGTGAAGCTGGTAAGTAAGAATTATTGCACATGGAAATCTACGTTTACAGTAGCAAATAATGTGAAACAACAGGGACACATCAAATCAGTTAGTGCCATGATGCTTGCATTGATGCTATATGCAGTTCTGGTATTTTCCATAGAACTATAAAATAACTCACTAAAAGGTATCTCTGGAAGTCTTCTAGTCCAGTCACTGCTCAAAGCAGGTCTGCTTTTGTGTCAGAACAGACTTAAAGAACTGTCCAAAAGATTAGTCATTCATTCAGACCATAATGGCGATGTGAAAGGTTAGAGCACATTTGGTGCATCCTTCCAGGGGAGCTTCTTGGTTACTTTCTTGTAAAAGAAAACTAGTCCATGCACACTGACACTCTTCTGCAAGCTAGCACAGTGGTTAAGGGGGGTTGGCCATAAGTTTAATTTCAGAACGGCACTGCTGCTTCAAAGCAAAACACTCCTTGAGAAAATAGTTTGAGGCTACCTCAATTAGAACAAAGCCAGCCTAAACAACTCTGGGATTATTTGGTTAGTGGAATATTTACATGTGTCTTTACGTACATCTCTGTTTGGGATACCAGTCAGACATCAGCTCAGTAGAATAATGATGTATTTCCCTTTCCTTATTAAAATCTTCTTCCTTTCCTCCATTTTTGAAAGATTCTGTGCAAGTTGCTGAGAATTTTTCAAAGGAGAAGGGAGAATTAACTGCTACAATCAAAAATATTTGAGGTGTTTTGGGTACTTGTGTTCTAGCATTTACCTTCCTCCTCTCTGACCGTGCTTACTGAGCTTATAATGATTTTAAATAGCTGCAGCAGGGTAAGCCTTTAAGGGCAGTTGGTTGTTACACACTCTTGCATGGACTTGAAAAGAAGGGAGATCAAAGCTTTGGAGGACTGGGCATGGTCAAAGAGGTGCTGTTGACCCAACTGATACAGTGTGCGCAACCTCCAGGAGCCAAGCAAGATGTTTTAAGGAAACTTACTTTTCTGGTGTTTATATATGGAATTCCCCTTTGCTATATTTAGAGTGCTCTAGGAGTTTGTTTTTTCAAAATCAATAACATTTTCTGATTCATGTAACTGTTAGGGAAGTAGTCCCTTTTCTTTCTGTTTCGTTAAATGTACAAAAACATTTTTTTACTGCATGGTTACTCAGAAGGTAGTTGTTATAATAGTTTAAAAATAGCCCTGTCAAAAAAATTATGAAGAAATTATATGTAGTTTATATGTGTAATTGGCTGCAGTGTGACTCATACGCTGACCCTAATTTTGTTGTCAAGCCCTATTTTGTTACTGACTTGAGGAACCATGGAAGCTATAGGAGGAGAGAGTTTAGATCACTTGGCATCTTTGCCAGTACAAGCTTTTCCTAAAGTGTATTACAAAATATTTCATTCTGTCTTTTCTCAAAATCAGTTCTGAAGAACAGGAATTTTTCTGTTCTTTGGGAAACTTCCCCATAAAAGGAGAGTGTGTGAAGTGTAGGATGTGCAATTCTTTAAAATTAATTAAAATAAATGAGCATCACTTTGGTGTAATTATGGTGCAGATTTTTGGTTATGAAAATATCAACCAAAAGTTTCTTTTAATTTACATGTCCAAAATACTTTTTTCCTTCCCCAACCCCACCCTGAACAACATATTTTAATGGCAGAGTCAAACCACATGAATGTCCTGAAGTGTAAGATTGACTTGTCCAGTGGGTATGTAGAATTCTTAATAATCACTAGCATACTCAGGTAGTCTGTATTCTCCTAAGTCTCATATCCTCATGTTACTTGGTTTTTGGCTCTTGAATGCAAGCTCATTTAGTCAGCAGTAAATACTTATGCTGATTTCACACCTCCCCACCCCCTAAGGTGGATACTACAAAAGGCGTATGCAGAATAATAGTATTGTTCATTAAACTAGCTATGTATGTAGAAAGAGCTGGGCAAATCTCATTTTACTTTACATTATACTCATTAGATTTATTGACAATTGTGTCCTTCAGACCTCAGTTGATGTTGTTACACTGTTTTGATGCAATTTCTATAGGCATCTTTTTCTCTTCCTTCTAGATGTAACCAATTCTTTTTATAGGTTCATTTTGTCCTTGCAAGCATTTTTTGGCTCTGCATATCTTTTTGAATTCTCTCCTAATAGTCATTCTTCTTTTTCCTCAGATTGTTAAGCAAGAAGTGAATGCATTTCATTTTTAAATTGAAGGGATTATTATTTAGCTGAGAATGAAACCGAGTACAGTTATCAATACTTGTCAACAGAGTAAATGTTTCTTTATTTTTGAAAATATATACTCTTTATTTTACATTTATTATAAGTTTTGTTAAAAATGAGCATTGATATCTTTTTACTTGCTGGGCCTTAGTGTGTTAAATTAGTATAAGAATATGAATGAAGTAGGATTTATAGGAAGTGGTAATATCTTTGTTTCATCAATGACATAGCTGGAGAAAAGATGCCATACCAGGCACACGCTTTCTTCTTCAGATTCCTGTTTCATACCTTGCCTTGACTTGCTCAATTTATATAACTGGATTTATTGCCTAGTCTCAAGCAGAGAGCCAGAATTCAATGGCTCAAATAGCTGCCTTGTTTTGGGGGAGGCTGTTTAGAGAAACAATGATACAGGCAGTTAATAAAATCACAAGTATGTGGCAGTCAGATAATCAAACTCCTTTTCTTCCACCACATATAACTACTCTTTTTTTTTTCTTATTAAATATCTGTCAGTATCCACTTTCTCTGAAAATATATGCGTGATGATACAGCCATTTCTGTCTGATTATTGAGTTGCATTTGGAGTTTTCTTGGTGTACATATTTATAATGCATGTGTACGGTTCATGTAGTAGCTATATACTATATTGTGCATTGCTATGCTATGTGTAACCACACCTTAACAAGCATAATTAACTTGATGTTTCAAAAAAGCAGAAACTCAACATTGGCCATTAGATCGCCTACTACCGTTTAGAAGCATTTTAAAGCCCATGTGTAACAATGCAGATATTCTAATATTTTAGTTATGACTACCATAGTGAACTTGTTAAGTATATACAAAATCTTGAACTTTAAAGTCTTGNAAAAAAAAAAAAAAAATTTCCTCTCTTCTTCTCACATAGAACACAATGCATCTTCTTTAGAGCTTTGCCACATATATTTAGTAAGAGAGGTACACTTATTTCTTGTTTCATTTCAAGAGAGATTCAGGTATGTGTTAGTTCTTTACAGCTTTGCTTAAGACACTACATTTAAATTATTCTAACTGCTACTACTACATAGACGGTACTGTATTTCTTACGCTGGAAGTTTCTGTCTGCTGCTCAAGTGCAGTGTTTGTATCTCTTTTTTATCTACAAATACTAGCTGCTTTCAGGGCAGCACTGTCTTTAGAGCTTTAAAATACTGTTTTTTCTTGACACTGTGACAAAGATGTGTTGCAGAAAGGTTCTAAATTAGGACAGATTTGTCTCCAAGCTCCATTCATATGATACTGTCCAAAGCTGTAGGAAGTTCTCACTCTGCAACAGGGCAGCAACCACTTTTTGTAGCTGGCTCATGGTGAAGTAGTACAGAGGACTGCCTTCCTCTGATTTCTGGACTATAGCTGTGTTCCTCTTGTGGTTTTGTGGTGGGGGGTCGGGAAGGGGGTCTTTGTATGTACATCTCTACAGTGAATTACTTTCCTTTGGTTATTTTTATTTGTCTTCATTTGTGTGTACCTGTCTGCCAGCTCTGTTTAGCAAGAAAGTATTTTGCTTCAGTAGTATGCATAGTATTCAAGCTTGATCTCTCCACTTTTAACCCATATAGTTCACCAAAGCAGGAGAGTAGAACTCTTTCAGGTATTTTCTGAGCTGGTAGAGCTTTGAGGTCTTTAAATATAAACCTGTCTGTATCACCACTTCTAGGAAGGACTACTTGTTCCTGCTGCTAGCTCTGGTGGTAGGGCAGAATCCTTCTTAAAGGAGGGAGGAAGGCTGCAAGTCCAGCTACTGCTGCTTGTATTTTCAAGTGAAATAAATCTCAAGGGATAATCTCCTTGCACATGGAACAAGCAGTTTCCATCAGCAGCAAGAACTCCACATAAGCAGCAGACTTCCAATGCAGATAGCCCCTCTGGAGGACAAAAATTAGGAGATACCATTGTGTAGTTTCTGTCTTTATCATCAGTTTGGTGACCTACTTCCTCCTCAAAGCAGAACTCCAGAAAATTTCTGCTCACTATTTTGTGCTGTCTTTGGGAACGGGGTAAGTTCTTCCCAGTCAACAGGAAACGATCTATCACTGTGTCCCTTCTACAACTCTAGCATGGGTTATTTATTTAGGCATTAAGTCCCTCCTTTCTCCTGTACCATTATTGAACAGTATAAACACTGTAAGAAAAATTAGAAGAGAAGAAATAAAATTGGTGGGAAAGGCTATAACTAAAGTACAAAATAGTTGTGTTGAAAAAAGCATGTCATGCTGTCTGTCTGCTTTTGTGATCCCTTTTATTTGACTATACTGATAGCTGCATATTTGTCAACCTTGGTAATTATGGTGATGTGCTGCTTATCATGGTGACTAGTGACTTTCTTTGCCATCTGTATGCTTCTTTAGACCAGTTTTAGAACAGTTTTAGCTGTTCTCCAAATTATGTGTTTATAGAACATGATTGCCATTATGGCATCTGATTAAAGGCTAACTAAACTAAATGCAAGGACCTGACAGTTACGAAAGGAACAGTGATAGGTGGAGGAAGTGAAGGAACATAACCAGGGAGGAGTGGAGCACACTCAGCTGGCCATGAAAGGAAGAATATTAGATTGTTCACTAGCATAAAACCCAACAAGACAACTCAGCAGAAATCACTTTATGCAGACTAAGGGCATTATTGCCCAAAGGGGTACAAGACTTAGACAATTTGGAGGGAGGGGGGAAATTTTGGATTTTATTTTTTTTACTTTTTTGAGAGGCTTGTTCGGGGATGTTCAGTGGAAGGACATAGGAGGGAAAAGAGAAGGATTGAGGAGGAACAAGTGGGACAAATAGGGGTAAAAGGGGCATAAAAGGGTCTGATCAAGTCCCATGCTTGATCAACACAGCCTATCCTGTATTATTATTGCAAGCGCACAACCTTTTCTGTGTCTGTGTGAGCCATTAGCCAACTTCAGGTAAGACTAGGAAGCAACTACAGTAAGAGGTCTGTGTCAGCTGTTGGAGAGACAGAGAGAGACCATGGGACTGAGGGACCAGTGCAACTGGCTGCCAGTTGCTGGCAGGACCTCTATTTTCTGTATGTGCATGTAAACTGCTAGCAAGCTTCAGGCTGACAGGCAGGGAGCTGGTACCTGGAAGGATGTGAAATCTGAGCTGGTCAGTGGTTAAGAGGCCTAAGGTCCAGGCTGGGATATCAGACCTACTTAAAGTTCACAGTGATTTTTGAGGGATCGGTGGTTGTTGAGTGTACTTGTGAATCAAGAAAGTGAGGTTCTTCAACTAGTGAACTTTAGACCTGAGCAGCTGGAGGGCACAAACAGGTTCAGATTGTTCTGCTCATGTTGTCCAAGTGCTCTGTGTTTGCATAGGTGCTGGTAAAGATGCTGCTTTCTGCTCGCTGATATGGCTGGCCGTGTGTGTGTGTGCATGCCTACTGGGAATACATGCTTGGCCTTTCTCCTGCCTGGTCTTGGAGGAGCAGCAGGCTCCCATCTATCAACCTGGGATGAGAGGAGTCCCCTGGTCTTAGAGACTACCGTATTTGGCTCTAGCAGACTGGGAAAAACTTCTCCTGTGGGTCTTAATTTCCTTGGATTTGGTTACCTATAGCAGTCCCAGGTTTCCTCACCTGCAGTCGCAATGCCAGCTAAGAATCCACAGGCAGTACAAAAAAATCTATGATGATTTTAGAGTCACTCTGAACCAACTCACAGCCTCATTGATACTTTACAGTGCCTCAGAATTTTCATTTCTTCTATAATCAGCCTCCAGGGACCTCTTCCACCTAGTGTGGCAGAAATGCATTTCCAGTGTTACAGCCTCCGAGTGAATTGAGAGAAAAAATTTCCATTCCCTGAGGTAAAGAGGTAATATCAGTTTTTGTCTGCTCAGCTGAGTCCTCCTTTGCTGGTCACTTCAATAGCAATCAAAAAACCCTGAGCATTCCAGATCATGGTTCTTCAAACATATTTCCAAAAGAATTTATGTTTTGATGCACAGAACTGTAACGTAACTGGTGAATATTTCACTGCTGACAAAAATGTATATATGAACAATTCAGGCAGATCTAATCCTTATATTTTTCACGATTTTTGCCTCCCCCCCTCCAGGATTTCAGGAAAGACTGATGCTCTAGTATAGCAGAAAATAATCTGGCATCAATATTCTTGCTAATAGTCTTTGTAAGACTTCCGGATAGCTGCCTGTTCAGTACTCACATTTATGGCTGTTATTTCTGGTTGCAATTTATCCAAGCCTCCCTAAAAGGCTAATTTGTTGTAGAGGACCTGCTTTTTTATAGAGATTACCTGGAGATTGTTTTGCTGAAGATTCTTGTGCAGCTTTGAGGTCTTAGGTGTTCTGAATCCCACTGCTCAGTGAAGATCTTTCTATCACCTTATTTGATTTCCAAAAAAAATTCCCTCTGCAACCACTAGCCAGTTTGAAAGCTGCTTGAAGTGATGGTTAGTGTTTTCTTTGATATGTGATTACATCAGCATTTCAATCTTGGACGCTGAAAAGGAATTATTCACCTTTAGAAGAATTCATCCTAATTCTGACTAATTGCTATTTGTTGTATTATGGGTGTAAGCCCCATTATCTAACATACTTCTCCTTCCCTTCTTAAAGGTACTAGGAGTTTTTACAAGCAGACAAAAATCTAGTTCCAGATATTCAGAACTTGTCAGACTTTGATTATTCTTTTTGTATTACAAAGAATTGGATGAATTTAAAGCAAAGTGTATCTGATTTTCACTTGGTGATGTAACAGCCTGGCAGCCTTGCAGCTAAAGCCTGCAACTATGTTGAAACCATTTACTGCTTGATGTCAATTTCATGAATTTGACTAGTGTCAGTCCCAAGTAAAACCTGAATTTCTCTTCCAAGTTGGGAGCTTTAGGGCAATGTGTGTGCAATAATGTTGTGCAATTTTCTCACTCTCTTCCTGTTTAGAGACACCTTCTTCAAGTAAGGAGCACCCTATAAAGTAAAGAGTTCAAGATGTTTGCATTTGGGGAAGAATGTGTGTAATTTTAAAGCTAAGGCATCTGTCCTTATCTATCTCTTATTTTTGTCATGTGTTGTAAAACTGCATAGTCAATGACATTGTCTGCCATTATGTTTCTCACCTGTAAGCAGGCTAGCACAGTATTATCCAACCAGTTTCTCATGTAGAAGCAACATCTCATCAAACATACAGATGATTGCAATTTTTGCATTGTACAGAAAGAAACCATTTTTCTTTCCATGTTTGTCTTTGGGAAGCTTTAGATTCTTTGGCTGACTGTCTCAGCTGTCAGTTGCTAGATTACGCTTGAGAGATATTTAATAATATTGTCTCCCTATGTTTTGGACTAGAGATGCTGTGAAGAATCTTTTTTACTCTACAGATTAGATTTTCCAGTCCAGAGACATTCTTCTTTGAAGAGCGCTGCCAATTGGTTTTCTGAACCTGTGACAGAGAAAGTCAATAAAAGTTGTTTCCTTGCACAGTGTGAGAGAAAGTGAGACACTTTTTCCTTCCAGGAATAGTCCAGGAAGTTTGGTATCAGGCTATTTTGATCTGCATCCCTTGATTTCTCAGGCTCAGCATTCTGTTGTGTCCTGGTTTCCAGCTGGGATAGAGTTAATTTTCACAAGAATCTGGGAGGGGACACAGCCAGGACAGCTGACCCAAACTAGCCAAAGGGATATTTGATACCATATGAAGTCATGCTCAGCTGCTGTCTGAGGCTAAACCATCACATAACTGTTTCCAGATTTTATTTGAATGCACTGACTTCTAAAGTCAGTATCTGCATTTCAGCAGGTTTGATCAGATAGTTTGGATGCTTGTGAGGTTTTAGAGTTGTTGTTTCTTTACTGACTAGGGTTGTTCATAGCAGAGAACAGTCTAGAGGAAGAGTAAATGGTCAAGATATGTGATTTGATATTCTGTCTGCCTCAGTTTCCTTTCCTTACTTCCATATGGGAAATTTTAGACTATTTGTCTGTGTTGAAAAGTTAATTGCTTCTCTGTTAGCTCAATTGAAGTCCAATTATCAACTGTTTCAGCTTTACTTTCTTCTCTACAGTATTTTTCATTTCTTTTTCCATTCAATTACTAAATGATTTCTGAAGAGTCTAATTAGTGGTTTTCCCCTCTAATTAAGGACCTCAGTTCCTCAATTTAGACTCTTACCAGAAAACCCTTTGAGTCTTTTCTTAATCTGTTCCATACTCCATTTATTGATAAAATAGTTCATTTCTGATATAAGGGCACTTTTAATAGATGAGGCCATTCTTAGAATTTGTTGCAAATTGTAACCTCAGGTTATATTGGAGTGTAGCTTGTTAGGTTTTTTTCCCCTCAAAACTAAAAGTTTAGAATTATTCACCTTACTTTTGATGACAAGGAAAGATCCCATATGGGGATGTGTTTACATATTGCACTGTCATTTCAACACAGACATAACTGTATATGAATGTGCTTTACAGTAGTTTAAAAAGGCAGTATTTGCTTTGATTGGAGCTCATTAAGCTAGCACTCAGCTGTATCAGTGTCATTTGTCATAATCTTGCCAGTATGTAATGTTTGTAAGGCTGCCACTGGAGCTCCATTCACACTTTGAATGCTAAACACTGTCATTGAAGTTCAGGAAATAATGCCAGTTTTGAGAGAGCAGTACTTTATATGGAGGCTGTGGGACCACGTCTTATGACTTAGCATCAGCAGGGTACTGCTGAAAGCTGCCCATATAGTGAATGTGCATATAGAGTAACTATTCTTCCAGATGAGTCACCTGTACATGCAAACCCTTCCCATCCCTGTCTTCTCCCAGACTCCTGTTTAAAGTTTGGATCACTAGATTGAGAGGGGAGGGACGTACTCCAGTCCTTTTGTAACTGTGATGTACCTCGGGGGGAGTGGGATTTGAAATGTCTCTTTTGGCTCTTCTGTGATAGCGTTGTCTTAATGGTGTTTGCAAAACCTTTTTTCCCTTGGTCTCCTGGCAACTTTCGACACCTGCTGTACTCTCCATTGCTATTGCTATTATGTAGATTCACTGAATGACTGCACTTCTGTTGGTGCAGTCATCCAAAACTGACTGTCATTCCAGATGTGGGAGTATGAGATTCAAGACAAAATCTCCACCTAAGTCTTAGCATAGCTTTTCAAAGTTTCAAAGTGGATAATGCTTAAGTAAAATGTTTATGCCTGTGATAAAACATCTAAATGCAGCAGGAGCAAAAATGAGCCAAGTTGAATCAGCTCTGGTTCCAGTATTTGCCAGAGTCCTTCAAGACAGTGTTTTTCCACAATCCTCAATTCTTTCCAGAATCTAGGAATCCACTCTTTATGGTTTTTCTACAGTTTATTGGAGAATTTTGTCCCATTGCCCCTTAATAGTAAATGATTCTCTCCCATCCGCATTCTTCTTCAAAGTTTCCACTGTCTTTCCTTCCATCTTTCCTGATTTCTCAACTGCAATATACGTTACTGCATCTTTATACTAAACCCATCTTTTTTATTGACATTACTTCTGTTGGCCTTAGAGATGGCTTTGAAGGATTTAGTCCTAGAAGATTGACCTGCTCTTTGCTATCTTTTCTTAGAAAGGCTGAGGATTCATGTGATCTTTTTAACATGGATGATTTTTTACTTTCATGTCAGCCAATATACTAACTTGCCTCATATTTTTTTCCTGTACTGCTGATCTCTTCTGGCATTAGGGTGAGATTTTGGCCCATGGATGTCATGCTTGTGTTTATGTACACAGCATTTTTCTGTTCATGGAACAGATACTTTCAGAAAGATCTCATTTCTCCTCTTCTCAAATGATTTTGGCATTTTCTGAGGAACATCTTTTTCTGAAATTGTGAGGACATCTAAATGAGTTCTGTTTGTTTTCAGCAAGCACTGTACTTCCAGGCGTAAAGTTGCACTTAGTAGAATGAATTTTCAGTCAGTCTTCCCATAACAAACTGTGGCCCTTCTCCAGGTAAGTATTTGGGATGTCTTACAGTGAGGATTTGCATGTAGATAAAACATTTTTTAAAAAAAAAAAAAGTTGTTTCTGTGAAAGTTCACCCTTCCTCCTCTTTCCAGCTCCTTGGGGTCTCTTAAATCTGAGAAACCTGGAGTTGAGGGGAACTATGTTGGACATAGCGCGTACACTTCTTACTGCAACGTTTGTAGTGTATGTTGGGCAATGTTTGAAAGTAGAGGAGGAAATGACTGAACGTCAATTCTGTTTCTGATCTCCAGTGCTTTGAGTATTGAATGCCCATTGTTCAAAAGTGCATGTGAAAAACTGATCTCAAATTACTCTTGTTGCCGGACAGTAGTTTTACCTTCTACTTGCTCTCAGGTATCATGCCTGGACCAAGGAACCAGTTGCAAGGGCTTTTGATACATCTTTTGTTTTAAATATTGTACTAGGATGCAGAAATTATTTGACTGATTCATGTATAATTTGTAAGATATTCTAGGAGACCTTTTTTAAATTCTCAGATGCAAGTAATCAATTTATATACAGAAAAGAAGAGATTGAATAATAGTAAGAAAACTGTCAATAAAATGTTTTGACTGACTTCAGCATATCTATGGCAACAGAGTAAATGGTTTTCCTTTTGGAGTGAAACAGAGAATTCTTTAAGATAACATGTACGTGCACATTTTCCCTATGGGTAGAGTGTGCATGTAGTCACTTGAACAAAGACTCTTAGCTTTAGCTGTACTTAGAGCAAGTTTACTCGTACTCTAATTGTAAAAGAAGAAAATCATGACAAGGAAGTTTGCCAGTGTTCAAGGCAGGAAAAAAAAAAAAAATCAAGGCTAACTGAGAAATTGGAGGACTCAAGACTGCTTATGCATTGTTCTGGTTTTCAGCTGGGATAAAGTAAATTTTCACAAGAAGCTGGGAGGAGACACAGCTTGGAAAGCTGGCCCAAACTAGCCAAAGGAGTATTCTGTACCATATGACATCATGCTCAGCATATAAGGGGGGGGGAGGGGTTGGCTGGGGAGGAGGGGTCATTGCTTGGGAATGGGCTCGGCATCGACTCCAGACAGTGAGCAAATAACATTCTGTATCACCTGTTGTAAATACTGTTGTTATTTCCCTCTCCC
>VXBL01006622.1:0-21998 GCA_013400195.1 Aramus guarauna | reverse complement strand
AAAAAAAAAAAAAGAAATGTATTGACAAGTAGTATATTCTTTGATCTAGTGGGCTGTTTTGCACTGTGAGGAGCAGTTCATTATGGTCCCAGAAAGAAAGGCACTTAGTAAGTTATCATTTAAAATGCTTTTTATTACTGTTAACACTGTAAGATAATAGCATAGATAATATTACAAACCCTTAGATGCTGGCAGCCCCAAGCAGCATAACATCGAACAGACTCCAACCCACATGCAGCCTGCCATGTAGACCCTGTCCGTAGCAGAGATTTTCCCCTTTCAGTCATTCAAGCTTTTACAAGATTTTCTTTACCAGGGAACAAATCTATTCATCATTTCTACAGTTAAAGAGAAATAACGTTCTCACGGAACTTCTTGCTGCACTTTTAGACAAAGGCAAGGCCACACTGCTGGCATTATCACCGGTACCAGATGAAAGCTGCCGGTGGGCTCCTCCGTTGCTGCAAGGTGTCTGAGGTTATTCTGCAGCCAAGGGATTTTGCAGCACAACACAGCCCGAAGGTCGCACTGGATACGCAGCCCTGTGCAGCACAGCACTGGCCTGGGCATTTTGTATCCTGTATTGTGGATCCCTAACTTCTCCATGTTCAATGGTCTTCTGCTTAGCATCACCACATGAATCATTTGTATCTCTTGATTTTATGACTTTTGGAGAAAATTTGAGTAGTTAAAAGAGTTTTGGAAAACTATAAATGACACTGAAATTACGCACTCAAAAGGAGAGGAAAAACAATTTTAAAAATTCCTAAGTGTAGTTTTCAGCCTGACAGTATTTCCTTTTAAAAGTCATTTTAGTTATTCAAATAAATTGTCTCTTTTTCTGTTTTGCATATTTTACTGGTTTTGCCTTTGTTTTTTTTCAATTCTGAGTTTCTATTTCACTGGAATACACTTTGCTCAAAAACAAGCTCTTGTCAAGAGCAGAGAAGGTTTATTTTATCTCCAGCTACTCTACAATGTCATTAAGAACAATACTGTACCATAGCTGTTTTAGGAAAATGGCATTTTCTCTTCATTTTCATGCTTGAGAATAAAATAAGTGAGATTGACAGCTCTAGAGATTGAAGTACGATATCCAGAGCATTGATACAGTACAGCCAGAAGCTATGCAAGCTGCCTAACATTGTTGTATCTGACACTGGGTCTGAGCAATCACTATCTTTAGAGACAGGAAAGAGTTTGCATTCTGGTTTTGGTTTCTCTGTGCTGAGAATACAAGATGTCCCTTGTTATATTTCCTGTTACACAGTGCATGGACTAGATTGCCAAGGCCATTGATTCAATTTTCATACTGAAAGTATCCATTTTAACATTTACAAGTAATTTAGGTTTGAAGCCCTATCGGTAACTGTTTCATATTTCATGTAATTGGACTGTAACCTACCTCTCTGTACAAGTGAAGTGCTTATCAACAAAGATTTTGTTTGTTATCAGCTACATTAGTTAAATAGCTTGGAAATTCTATTTTGATTTGAATGTTCATTACTTGTTTAATTTATCTCTGTCTCAGTGTAAGTTATAGGCCTATCAATTCTAATTGACTTTATGAATCATGTTATGACACAAATGAAGATGATAGTCTGAAAACTGTTGTATTGGGTCTGGCCGAGATGGAGTTAATTCTCCTCACAGCAGCCCTCACAGCGCTGTGCTGTGCACTGGCAGCCAGCAAGGTGCTGGTAACACACCGGTGTTTTGGCTGCTGCTGAGCAGCGCTGGCACAGCACCAAGGCTGGATCTCCAACATTACCCCCTCACCAGGAGGCTGGGGGTGGGCAAGATCTTGGGAGGGGACACAGCTGAGACAGCTGGCCCAAGCTGACCAAAGGGATATCCCATACCATATGACATCTGCTCAGCAACAAAAACTGAGAGAAAGGAGGAGGAAGTGGAAGCATTCGTTATTTATGTTTGCTTTTCAGAGGAACTGTTATGTGTACTGAAGCCCTGCTTCCCAGCAAGTAGTCACACATGGCCTGCTGATGGGAAGTGGACAATAAATCTTGTTTTTCCTTTGCTTCCACACAGAACCTTTGCTTTTGCTTTATTAAACTGCCTTTTATCTTATTTTCTACCCCTTGTCCTGCTGAGGAGGGGAATGACAGAGCGGCTTGGTGGGCACCTGGAGTCCAGCCATGGTCAACCCACCACAACTATGTTCTGCTTTAGCTTATAATTCTGTAATTTTACTAGCTACTCACTGGGCGGCAAGTACTAAAGATACTAAGATATGGGACAGATCTAATTCAAAATCCGTGAAGAATATCTTCAGAAATACTGAAACATTTTCATTAATCTAAATTTTGTCACTATGTAGATATTTTAGCTTTAACTTTCCAGTTAAAGCAATTAAGACAATACAATAATAAAACAAAGTGAAAAAAAACCAAGCATTTCTGTGTTAAATATTTAATGAGACAGACCATTCAAATATTAAACCCTCTAGAGACTTAATTAAATCCTTAGAGGCATCAGAAGCCAATGAGTCATACAATTGCAAAAAAAAAAAAAAAGGGCTGAAAAGGATTTCAGTGAGTCATCTAAGAAATCATTTGTGAGCTTTATAGAGTTTTTACAATTATGGGTATTTTACTTGTTTGTTTTGTGATTTTCTTATGGTGGGACATGTAAGAAAACTATAAAGTTAAATTCAAAAAGATGGGGCAAACTGTACAGCTGTTCAAAGCTGACCATATGTATAATTTTGATGCAATCTCTGCTCTCCTATCTGGGAAAAGAAGTGCAAGTCTCTGGTTCTATGCTCAACAGTGGATAGAATATTGTCCCATAAAGTTTGCTCAGCTTGAAAAAGGCAACAGCCATTCCCTGCATGATGGAGCATCTTCCCATTCCAGCTGCTACACACACCTGTATTTTTTGTACATCAGAGACTTTCCCTGGCACTCTTACTTCTTTGCCTTGTCTCTGTATTGAGTTTGCATGGCAAGGTTTTAGTAGTGGGCGGGGGGGCTACAGTGCTGGCTTCTGTAAGAAGCTGCTAGAAGTTTCCCATGTCTGATAGAGCAAATGCCAGCTGGCTCTGAGACGGACTCGCTACTGGCCAAGGCCAAGCCCATCAGCAATGGTGGTAGCACTTCTGTGATAACATATTAAGAAGGGGTAAAACCTGTTGTGCAAAGGCAACTGGAAGAGAGGAGTGAGAAGATGTGAGAGAAACAACTGCAGACACCCAGCTCACAGAACAAGGAGGGGGAGGAGGTGCTCCAGGTGCTGTAGCAGAGATTCCCCTGCAGCCCCTGGGGAAAACCATGAGAGGGCGGGAGGAAAGGTATTTTAGATAGTTTTCTTATTTCTCATTATCTTACTCCCTTATTAATTGGCAATAAATTAATTTAATTTCTGCAAGTCAGGTATGTTTTGCCCATGATGGTATCTGTCCTTGTCTTGACCCACAAGCCTTTCATCATATTTTCTCTCCTGTCTCCCCTTGAGGAGGGAGAGGGGTAGAATGGCTTGGTGGGCACCTGGCATTCAGCCAGGCTCAACCCAATTGTCTCCTAATGGCTGTACTTAGGATTCTCTGAAGGTTGTTTGCTTCCATATTTATGGTACTTCATTGGTCACTATCTACCTTTGGTTATTTGGGGGTCATGAGATATTCATGGTCATGATACAAAAGGAATGCCATACACATAGAGAAAGCAGTTGATTATGTTTACTACCTGTCCTAGAAGGTCCTTGGATGGAGTTTCTCCAATGCTCATTCTTTCTTCTCCAAAAAGAGTAACTTTGTTGAACAGAGACTGATGAATTTTCCTTTACAGTTTTCCTGTGCTTTTTATTTGATTTGAGTATCATTGGCATGACATCATGTAACCCTGACATCACTGACATGTTGTGTGAATACCAGCACAAAGTTCGTTGCTAGATTACATGGATAACTCCTTCAACTAGCTAGATAACTATCTATCTGGATTGAGGTGACACATAAGGGAATTTCTGTTGAAGTGTAAGGCACGCAGCCCTTTACTTGACATAGAATATTTATTTGCTAGGTGAGGAACTAGAGTCCTTAAATATCAGCAAATGAACGATGCCTATGTTCAACACCCAACAATTTTTAAGTGGAAAATCACAAAGCCACAGTTCTGTGATAAACAGCCAACAGTTCTGCTTCATAGTCTGCCATGAAGCAGGGTACAACTAGAAGATGCAAGGAGGAGAGGGTTTCATTTTCAATCCAAAGATGACCTTCCGTAAATGGATAATTTGCATGCGTTCTCATCAGAGATTAGCAGACTGCTGTCTTCACTCAGACCTTGTTTTCTCCCGGATCTCTGGGTACATGGAAGTGAGCAGAGCAAGACTTAACTGCTGCACATTCAAAAGGATGGTAACAGCTACAGAAAAGTAATGATGTCGTGTGTGTAGAACAGAAAAGGACAAGACATAGTGCTTTTATGAATACTCTGTTTTGTAGCTGTGCCATGGTGTAGAGCTTAAACTATAGGCTGTAAGAAATAGCAATGTCTAAAAATATTATAAAGCTAAATAAGAGAATGATTCTTTCAATGAGTAATGGAAGGTCTTGCTAGTCCTGAAAGAAACCCAACAACTAAGAGCACAGGCAAATATGACATGGAATGTTTCAACAAGAAATAACAACATTAAAGATTTGTTCAATAATAACATTTGTGGAACATGTTAATTTAATTTTTAGTATGAAGTTTAGTTACCAAGATTTAAGATGTCTTTCAGCAAATATGACAAATATGAGATGTTAAAATTTCTTCATTAACAACTGTTTAAATCATTCATTTGAATGACTCCTGATCCGTTATTTCAAAAGGATGGTTTCAAAGCATGAGAGTAAGAAATACTATACTTCATATAATAAAAGAAGATTGCTTCATCCAGATAAAAAGCCATTAAAAGGAGCAGAAAAACAAACAAACAAACAAACAAACAAACAAACAAACACCACCAGTAAATAAAGATGATGATGATGATAAATGATAGTTTAAATAAATGCAGCCTAGATACAATGCATCTCTTTGGAAATGATAGCCCAGATACTATAGAATTTTTCAGTCTTCTGAATCCACAGTATTCAGGCTCATGTTGTTATTTTCAAGGTACACTAGTGCCACTTTCAGACACTTATGTTTCACTGACACTTCCTTCAGAAAATGTGTTATGGAAGTAACAAAAAGCAGAATGTATAATATTAGGAAAGAAAGGGATGGATTCAGAGAAAAAAATTCTGGTCTCAATCACATTCTTGATTTCTTGATTGTGTATATATCTTTAAATTTCAGGTTCAATTTTACAGGGAAAAATAAAAGGCAAATGAGAAAAAGGACATCCCTTAAAGAAATAATAGAAATTACTGAATAGCTTCTTGTTGCCTATAGTTAAGGAACTGTTATTTATATAGGTTTGATCATGAAATTTCTTCATGCTTGGTTATATCACTGAAGAAAAGGTATTTTCAGGACCTGCCATTAATCAGCTTTTATTTTTCAGGGGTTACCATGTGTATTACATGATATTACGTGCTTTCAGAGTTGGCATTTGGGGAGCTACTGAGTTCTTCATAATCAAGTATTTTAAAAATGTTCCTCAATAGCAAAATACTATGTGCATAAATATTGTACTTTTTTCCACCTTCACAACAGCCCATATAAGGCATTGAGGCATTTTTGAAGAACATACTGTTTAAGGCTTCCTGTGGCTTGATTTTACATGAAAACGCTCATTTGCTTTCATACAAGCCAAAAAAAGGACCATGTGATTCGAAATCTCTGATGGTATGGCTTCCCCATGGGGGGGGAGGGGAGGGGGAAAGTAGCTTTCCATATCCATGGTAGATGTAGGTTCTGATTGCAGCATGAACATCCTTTTGTAAAAACATGTTGATCAGCTGCTCCATGACTTCCTCTAAGAGGGAGTTATGCTGCTCTCTTGAACACCAACAGTTGTGTGAGAAGCCACAAAGCCCTCTTAATTCCACTAGGTTCAGGGAGATGGAAAACTCCTCCATGTCCACAGGATGAACTAATCTCATCTTCAAGTCAGCAACCCTGAAAGTGTTTTCTCACAAGAAGTCGTTCTGTGAGTGGAGCATTGCATCTCTGCAATGCCTGGCTAACTAACAGACCAGGTGGGAGGTATATGTGTGCTCAGCCCAACATTTCAGTATTCAAAGATCAAAAGTCACCTCAACGAGCTGAAGTGTGTGGCAGATGTGAGCTGGCCTTCATCCATGTGTTCCTTCCCATTGCCCAGGGATGCCTGGCATCATAACAGTAAGTATGCAGAATCCAGTAACATGTCAAAGAATATTCTTAAGTGCTACATTATATCAGTATGCAAAAAAATGCAGTTGTATACAGCTGTAGGGAAAAGGTTTTGCCTTTATGCTGCATTGTTTGAAAAATTCTCAGAAGAACTGTGTCAGCTCAGTGGAAGTTGACAGGTTTGGACATTATTTCTCATTCAAAGGCATAAGGACAATCCTACAGCTTCTTCTGGTTGACTTAGAATGGTTTCTAAATATTAAAGCAGCAGGCTTATGTAACATTAAATATAAGCTTTGCTATCAGGAAAATAAGGCATAGCTCCAGATTCACACACTTACAATTCCGATTGATTTTATTACCATTATTTTTCAATGTCTTTGTCTTCTGGGACAGTGTAATGACAGATAATGATATTTTAAGATTAATAAAAATATAGTTTATTTTACATTTCACATTTGTTTGATTTACTGTAAAAAGAGTTTATTTGCTCTGTTGAATCTTATACAGAAAGTAAAAGGCAGGAAGACTAATTCCTCCATGGCAGAAGAGAGGGATCTAAGATTAAAATATTGTTCCTTCTTCAGTCAGGTCCTAAAATGACTTCTAGCCCTGTTCCTGTGGTGGTTTTCAGAGGAAAGATTTTGGTTAATAGATACTTTGAGATTCCCAGAAATAATATTATAATCTACATGTAAACAGACAAAGTTTGGCTTTACAGACCTTTTCTCTACAGATGTTTTACATTTTATTAATTGTGAATAATAATTACAATAACAAGAAAAGCAACAGCGTGACATCTGCAGCATGGCAACAATTAATTTGGTTAGGCATTTATCTGATAACAAATAACAAAATTAGTTTGACAAAACAAAATTTAAGATTTGTGAGAGGGAAGAATTCTAAACAAATAGAATTAATTAATTTTCATTAGAATTAATGAGAAATTATTGTCCCAAACTAAAATAACTTATATTATTACTTAATATTGCAATGCCAGTTTCATGAGACCTTATTCTTTTTCCTTATCAGTCAGTCAACTTTATTATGGGATACTATGAAAAGTTAGTGAGAGATCAAACTGCTTTAGAGCAGTTCAAGGGATGTGATAGAAAAGACCTAAGATGTAATACTTTTAGTCAATATGTTTTGATATGTTATTTTTATTTACGGTCTTATTAAATACAGTACTTGGAACACCTAATCAGAGACAGACTGTGTAAACATGCAATTTTTCCTTTTGCTGACCTGTGCTTGAGTCTTGTAAAAGAATTGAACCATTCAAAATGAATTAGAGGACATAGAATTCTTAATCGTTTTGAACTTGGGGAAAAATTATTACTTGATATGATTCCTCCAAATCCAATATAACAAGAACTACCAGAAGTAAGCTGTATTGAAACATAAAAACCAAAGTTCATAAACTATAAATTTATAAAATATGTAAAGCATATAAACTATAAATTTCATGATCACCTACAATTTTTTCTTCAGTCCTCTGTTTCATTGGTAATTGGGCTAATGTGTACTCACGTAATGAGCACATATCTAGTACCTGATTTTATCTCATTGATTATTGTTTACTCTCATGCATTAGGAGATAGAACATACTCTTGAAATGGTAAATAAAAATTGCATTATCAATTTTCCAGAAGTTTTTCAGTGGTAATAATCAGCACATTTTCAACATTCATAACATAGCATATTTTATTTGTTTACTATCTTCTTAGGGAGTTATAGTGGCAGGAGAAGGAGATATATGACTAGTTTACAGCTGAACATAAAACTTAGATCAGGAACATAAAAACTTAGATCAAAGAATCCAATAATTCAAATTTCCCATTCAAATGGAATAAGTTCTGTTTTTCCTTTCCTTCCTTTATAAAGCTGTAACATTACTGTTCAGATCTGACTAGCAAAAAAATCATATTTCTATTAAAATAATTGTTTTATCAGTTCAGCAAGAATATAAATTCTTATCTGTTTAGGCCAAAGCATTTCAGAATGGTTACCATTTATACGGCTTACACTGACAATTAACTACTATCATTAAATTTCAGGCTTAACTTTTTAAATAAATTTATGAAGAGAAAGTTGTCTCTGTTTCAGAGTCATTAACTCAGAGTACCTAAAGACTGATAAACGTGACACTGCATCAGTTTTTAATTGGTTCAGACTTGGAGAAGACAAAGAGATTAGGAACATTCACTTTTACTTGAAAGCTGAAGTTTTGCCATATGGATGCAAGAATATCAAACTGGGCCAAGTGTTTGACGTTTCAGGACTGGATAAACATTTTTGAACCATCTTTTTGCTTCTTGTTTCTCAGCCAGTTTACAGTTTAGGAAAAAATAGAGAAAAAAAGCTCCAAACAAATGAAAAAAGCCCTCTTTACAACTCCTCATAGGCACAGGCACAATCATATCTTCCCCATGGTTTACCCTTAATCTATTTAAATTTTAGCCTTGAGGTTTGCTCCTGCATCTGTGCTTTGAGTTATGCCTTGCGGAGCTGTTCACCTCAGATATTACACACCATGATTACTAAGTGATTTCCCTGTTTTTACTTAAGACTCAACTTGCCTATTTTTCACCTCTTTCCATTTTCCAGACTTGGCTTATTTTACATAGCTCTCTTTATCTAACCTCATTTTTCCCCAAAGGTGATAAGCACCCTCTTGTTTGTGTTCCATGGGTTTATTTTATTTATAGTCAGAGTAATAAAGCAATTGAACTATTTGAACTATTTAGAAGAGAAATATCAATGCATTACTGTTGATAAGAGTAGACACACTTTAGATATGTTGATACTTATTGCCGCTTTAAAACAGAAACAGATGTTAGCAATGTCCTGAGAGAAACAGTAAGGTATTCATGTCTAGATTATCTGAATGAAGAATAAGTTAATCAAAAAGAAATGCCTCTGAGACAAGATCATGTTTGAAGAAAATCACCTCTTTTGTTTACTGAGATACAATAAAATCAAATTTTAGATTCAACTGTCCACAAATCATTATTTGTGCTAATAACTAAACATTATATAAAATGAAGAACTATTTTGTAGTGGAAAGGTAGAAGGAAAGGAGACATAAAACCATTTACAAGGCAAAATGATTCTGACATTCTTTTTGAAAAACTGAGCTGTGAAATGTAGTATCAATGATCGCTACTGAAAGCAAAACCCAGATAAAATAGAGAGCCTCTATCAACGCAGTCTTACCACATTTATACAAAAATGTCAAAGTATTCAGGTCCTTAAAAAAACAAAGTTCTTTGGGCTTTTATTGGGAACAAATTTCCTAACATGTCATGATGTCCTTTATGCTCCTATTGCAGCATTCTCAAATGATGAAAAGATGGGTGGTCACCCTAGAGCTGGCCAAAAAGAGGGTTTCCTTTTGTGAAAGGTTGTCTTAAATGGTTTCAGTTCCAAAGTAAATTCTAACAAAAATTTTTGATTATTGACACAAACTGAAAATCCTTGAAAAAAAAAATTAAGAATGTATTAAGAAATAAAAATGGTCTTTTGCACCCTGTAATCTGTTCCCTGAAATTAACGTGTCAGATTGCTACATTGGTGATTTTATCAGACAGTCATGACTGCTATTCATTAAGTCAAGGTAGCTTGCCTTTTGATCACAACTAACTGGAGAGCTAAGTGTCCATGAATATTCCATAATTTCCATAAAAAGGCTAAAATTGTTGAAACAGTGCCAGTCCTCGCTGTCACAGGGCTGCAGAGTCTGAAATTCAAGGATTTCTGAGGATTTTCTTCCAACAAGAAAGATCGAGCAATATCAGGGAACAAAAAAATAATTGAAAGTGTCATAGTGCATTTGAAGACAGACTGAAACTTCAAATCCCAATGAACAGGTAGAGTAAATCACAGCCTGAAATTTGTTCACTGTAAAATGCCAGTTGAATAATGAATGGGACCTTATTAAAAAATAGTTTCTTTTAGCACAACAGAAACAAAGGAAAGGGAGAAATTAATAGAATATTTTTTTTTTCTGCAGAGATAATTTTCACACTTGTGCTTTCTGCCAAAGAATTTTAGTCATCAAGAGAGCACAAAACCCACATGGATGCCACATTTTTCTCCCCTTCTATAAGCTTGGACCATTTCTGATTGGAGAAGAAGCAGCAGCAGAGAAAACCACAATAATAGAATGGTTACACAGCCTTCCAGACAGTTACTTCTTTGCCTGCCAGGGCACGATGTTAAATTTATGACAGAAAATATACCATATCACATAAATCGACTGTAATTAACACATATGGTAAATAAAGATATTTCAAATGCCTTCACACATTATACTCATTGCCCATATTGAAGGAGTGATACAAATTATACAGGCTGAAAGACACACTAAACTGCCATAAGAAATTAATTTGATGAATATCTTGTACTTTAGTTGCATTCCACCCCTGCTGAGCAGGGAGCAAAATAAATGAGTTCCCCTGTAGCTTTCCAGCAGAGTGGCATATTGTGGGGCAATTTTTCAGTTTTTTTTTTTTTTTTTTTTTTTTGCTGTGCTGAAGTGGTGGAAATCAAACACTGCCCTTTGCTAAATCATTACGAAGGCCTATGCATTTTTATAATTTGTGTGTGCTTTTTAAGATAATATTGGAAAAGCATTTTGTTAGCATGATTTTATTATGCATTATATAACACCATAGAGACAAGGCAAATCACATTGCCCATTTGCTGTGAAAGAACCAAGGTACCGGCACCACCTCTTCAGGAAAACATCTATGTAGATTGAAATAATAAAACTAAGCAAATTTGACAAGCTCAAAATTCAGCAGTCATTATTTCCCCCACTCATCTAACCTTTCCAATATTTACTTATTATTTTAACAAAATCACATATTTCAGGTTTGTTTTCTGCAATTTTTAAGGTCTCAGAGTAACATTAGGTGATACAGTTCATGCAAGAGCCTGAAGGCAACGGTTTAAGCCTTGGTACACTTCCCTTCCCTTCACCATTCCTTCCAGCCACTGTTGCCTGTGCACTGGCTCTATTACCATGAACTTGCAGCTTTTATTCCTTATTGGAAGCACTGCTGGTTTCTCCCTGACATTGCTGGTTTCTCCCTAACATAATCCCTTAGAGGGTACTTTGGGCAAACATCCATCCCATTTCACATTTGCTGAGTTACTACATAATATGAGCATTTTTTTTTTTCTCTAAACCTTGAGCTTCTGTGAGTTCTCTCAGCTGCAGATTTCTTCCTCTGTCTCATCACAGTATAGTAATTTACTGCTGATCCTATCAATGTTATATTATTATCTAATTCCTCAGTGACTCAGAAACTCTTGTTAAATTGTCTCTAGCTTCTACAGATTTCTCCATCCTGTTTAATCTACATCGTTCAGTGTAGCAGCAATCATGTAGGCTGGTTTATTCCTGCATTTCCAAACTCAGTGCCCACTGTGGCTCCACTGCACAGCTAATTCAAATTATCTGCAATCAGCAGTGATGGGAGCATTAGAAGGCTGTGTAGGAAAGAAACAGAGATCTGGATGGAAGGAAAAAGTCAAGGGATAGAATGCATGGAAAAAGAGTTCAGAAGGAATAACCTTATCACCTTAACCCAAAACCTGAAATGCCAGGAGAGCAATTATACTGTTCAACAAAAGTCTAAATTCTAGCTAGCTAGGGTAATCCAATATACAATCCAGAGTACTTAGTTTATTTAAAAGTGGTTATGTTAGTATGTGCATAGTAAATTATTCTGTAACTTCAGCCACTCCAAACAGCCTGATCTAAATTCCAAAGAACAAATGGGATACAAGCCAGAAGCACCATAAAGCGTGTTAAGTCTACATCCATAGACAGGTTCTTATTTCCAATTATATCACCAGAGAGGCACATATTGTGAACCCCTATCTAATTTTCTATTTCAGGACAAAACATCCTAACCTCACAGCTAGCCATTTGGTTGTACCTCAATAAAAAATAAAGTATTAAGGATATACCTGGGTTTGTTTAACTGACTCCTTTTAACGCTTATTCAGAAAGGCTTCATTGTCACTATTCTTTTCAGTCACTCCATTGCTTAAGGTTTATTACATGTAATCTCCTCTCCTAGTGATTTTCTAGCCCCACACCTTCTCCTTTCCTTGACCTTCTAGACACTACATACATAGTTTTTCTGCCTTTTCCTTAGGCTTCTTTCAGCTTTGCTAGCTCTTTTATACCACACTGTCAGGCAATAGCGATACTGTATACATCACAAGCTCAGGGCAATATTTGAAAGACTATTTCAGCTACTTCCAAAGCAAAGATATTTACTTTCATCTGCAAAGTCTGCACAAAATTGCCAGTCATTATGAGACAGAGTAACCATTTTGAGTAGGGATGGAGAGAAAGCTGTCACAAGATTAAGGCTGTAGTAAAATCACAGCACATCAAAGCTAACCTGAAATGAGCTCTACACAAAGGAAAGTCTTTCCTGTAGTGATGGGATGCTTCCAGGTAGATACCACTGAAATGTTAGAAGATCTTTTCCTAGTTCTATCCTATCAATTGGTTTATAAAATGGAATGAATATCCTGACTTTATGATCGCTTTGCATCTGTTTTACGATAAGCTAAACAGAAGATGAGTAATAAGTTCACACGGGCATGATGAAAATAATATTTAAAATCCAGAAGACCAATTACAACTGAAGCAATTAAAAACGTAGTGTGTCATTAGTGTGAAATATTTCTGATAGAAAAGTAGAACGATAAAAATGAATAAAACTATGAGACAAGCAATTTTATGGGCAAGGTCATTCTAATATTCTGCTTTGTGAGGAAGAGTGTTGCTTTTCAACCTATGTAAATAATGATGTTTTTAAAACTGTCAGATATGCAGAATCTTATCTGTTAGCACTATCTGGAGAATTGTCTAGACTTTAGAAGTCAGCAAAAGAGATCTTAAATAGCAGGGTTTTGTTTGGGTTTTTGTTTGTTTGTTTGTTTGTTTCCCTTTTCTGTTGATGATCCAATTTACATAAGTCCTGGAGCCAAATAGATACATTTAAGCCAGAAAGAGTTCTCAAGTTCCAGTTGACAAACTGATCTTTTTTATATATTCTTCAAAAATTCAAAAGGTTTACACTTAAAATGTCTAGTCTAAAATATGCCATTTCTCACCTTACTGTTAAATACATCATACACTTTGCTGCAATCCCAGTCTTTGTATAAATAAAATTTCAAGGCCTTCCGAACCTATGAGGAAGTACTTACTTTTTAAACTTTCTATTTATTTAGAGCTACAACTTTTATTAATATTTGATGACCAATGGAGACAAATGGGAAAACAGTAAAACCTTCTAGGCATGAAGATATGAGATTTTTTTATTATTATTTAAATATATGTCTGTATGTTCACGCTGTGTGTGCACGTTCTCTACAGACATATGTTTACTGAGAACTCTTCAACAGCTGTTTTGAAATAAGAGACTTTTCCTCTAAAATGGTTANCATATTGTGAACCCCTATCTAATTTTCTATTTCAGGACAAAACATCCTAACCTCACAGCTAGCCATTTGGTTGTACCTCAATAAAAAATAAAGTATTAAGGATATACCTGGGTTTGTTTAACTGACTCCTTTTAACGCTTATTCAGAAAGGCTTCATTGTCACTATTCTTTTCAGTCACTCCATTGCTTAAGGTTTATTACATGTAATCTCCTCTCCTAGTGATTTTCTAGCCCCACACCTTCTCCTTTCCTTGACCTTCTAGACACTACATACATAGTTTTTCTGCCTTTTCCTTAGGCTTCTTTCAGCTTTGCTAGCTCTTTTATACCACACTGTCAGGCAATAGCGATACTGTATACATCACAAGCTCAGGGCAATATTTGAAAGACTATTTCAGCTACTTCCAAAGCAAAGATATTTACTTTCATCTGCAAAGTCTGCACAAAATTGCCAGTCATTATGAGACAGAGTAACCATTTTGAGTAGGGATGGAGAGAAAGCTGTCACAAGATTAAGGCTGTAGTAAAATCACAGCACATCAAAGCTAACCTGAAATGAGCTCTACACAAAGGAAAGTCTTTCCTGTAGTGATGGGATGCTTCCAGGTAGATACCACTGAAATGTTAGAAGATCTTTTCCTAGTTCTATCCTATCAATTGGTTTATAAAATGGAATGAATATCCTGACTTTATGATCGCTTTGCATCTGTTTTACGATAAGCTAAACAGAAGATGAGTAATAAGTTCACACGGGCATGATGAAAATAATATTTAAAATCCAGAAGACCAATTACAACTGAAGCAATTAAAAACGTAGTGTGTCATTAGTGTGAAATATTTCTGATAGAAAAGTAGAACGATAAAAATGAATAAAACTATGAGACAAGCAATTTTATGGGCAAGGTCATTCTAATATTCTGCTTTGTGAGGAAGAGTGTTGCTTTTCAACCTATGTAAATAATGATGTTTTTAAAACTGTCAGATATGCAGAATCTTATCTGTTAGCACTATCTGGAGAATTGTCTAGACTTTAGAAGTCAGCAAAAGAGATCTTAAATAGCANATTTTTTTATTATTATTTAAATATATGTCTGTATGTTCACGCTGTGTGTGCACGTTCTCTACAGACATATGTTTACTGAGAACTCTTCAACAGCTGTTTTGAAATAAGAGACTTTTCCTCTAAAATGGTTAGTCAAACACTTGGGATGCTACTTTTCTTGATAATTATGAAGAGCTTTGTAATATTTTTCAGCTGAGAGGCTAGAACAGTCAGAACATTAGAGACACTGAAGAGTTGGATCTTGTCTTGGAACAGAACTGTTCAGAATAACTGGAAAAAAAGTACCAGTGTCAAACTGGACTTCTGTAAGGCACAGAAGGAATATGATCAAAAGACAAAGAACTGCAGATTCCGTGCTATATATTTTTGGGCTTCAATTTAAGAAACTAAACGTTGATCATTTTCTGAAAATTCATACCAACTTAAGTATTTCTTTTTCCTTTAATAATTTATAGTTTATTTGGTTCTCTTTTTCCTCTGAAGAAAGGCTGGCAGCAGGAAAAGAAAGAACGTGTAATTAATACACAACATTATTACCAAATTTGCTCTGATTCAGTGGTTGAAACAAAGAAATAGAATAAATCTGTATTAAGGACAGATGCTCTATTGTAGTTATCCATGCTGAAAGATTCCAATCAAAGCAAAGAGTTATGAAATCAAGATTCCTGAACGACCCTTGAGTGAGAACCAAGACAAGAGTTGGTGTTTGTGCTTTCCCTGATCCATCTGTGAAAAGAAGTTGGCTGTAAGAAGTTACTTATTTTCTGCAGACTTTTGGCTTTTGTTTTCATTTCTTTTCCATAGAACAAAACAGAATAAGAAAGGATTGGTAAATTTCTTGGCTACCTATTTTTAGTTTCTCTTTTCTTCCCACTACTCTTTACAAGTAAGCTTCCCAATGTCGTACTCTACACCTTCTTTTTTTTCACTTTTATTTCCCTGTAGCCTGACAGCCATAGGAATCTTTAGCCTCAGGACTAAAGAGCAGCTCTGTGTATATCTTAGACCTTGCAATTAAACTCCGCTTTGCTGAATGTCTGCCTGTACCTACCAAATGCTATTTAGGAATCTCATTATCACAGCTTAGACCATTAAATAATAATGTCTCTCCTTCCATGTCCCTAGCACAATTTTATTCCTTCTTTTTTTTTTTTTTTTTAAAACTTCCTTCAGACTTCCTCCCTTGATTTTATGAACAGTAATATTACTTAATTAGTAATGCTATCATTAGATTTAATTTCACTGTTGAAATAAACTACATAATTTTCTAAGGGTCATAAAGAAAGAAAAAAAAAACAAAAAACCAAACCAAACAAAAAAACCCAACCAAACAGCCCAACAACCAGCGATTAGAGGACAGCACAGGCTACGACCTGTGCACCAAATAAAATTTCTTCTTCTTCACAGAGAAGGACAGATATCGAGAAATCTTCTGCATCACTTTTCATGAAATTATTGACTTATGATTGTACTATGCTCTATAGAACTGGTGCAACATTTCATAAAACAAACTGGACAGGTTAAAATGTCTCTGTCTTTGCAGAAAGAAGGCTCAAGACTTCAATGTCAACAGTATGAAGCTTCTATTCAGTGGCAGGTGGTAAACTGAAAATGGTTCCAGAGATGTGCAGCAAAAACTTCCACAAAACTCATCCATTCTTTCAAAAAGATCTTGAAACAGCAACTGTATTAGCTATCTGAACAGTAGTTCTCAAGTAGTGAGAGGAATTTGAGCACTTCATCTCTGGAGAAGCTGTTTTTCTGGAATTTCTCAACTTTCTTCATGCTGAGTTATTTATACAGAAAAAAAATGGTAAATATTTTCATTGTATAATTTGACCATTCCCTCAACAAATGCATGATAACAGTATGATCATTCATAAGGAAATATCTGTGCACTACTTTGTGCTATTATTTATATTCCCTGCTATTATTTAAATCAAAAAAGATAAACCAGACAATATCAGGAGCATGCACTAAGTGGAAAATGAAACTAAATGAGAGCATATGTTCCTTCAGAATAACCAAAAAATGGAAAACAACCGAGGTGCCTCTTGGATGTTTACATTTTGTCAAGGCAGATGAGCTAAACTGCAGCCCCAGTGGACAACCACCCTTTCTTGCACAAGTGGAGGACTCATACTGGTAAAGGAAGTAAAATAACTACAGGACAAGAAAACAAAAGCTTACAAATTTCAATTTAAAATGAAAAGACATTGAGACATAGCAGTCTTTATTAAACAACAACAATAAGCAAACACAGCCCCCCCCCCCCCCAAAAAAAAAACCCAAAACCCCCTCCAAACCCCCCCAAAAAACCCCAAAAACCAAACAAGATGCCCAGCATATAGGAAAGAAATATTGTTCTTTTCTTTCAATACTAGCAAGAGATAATAAGTTTGAGTTTAGTTAGGAGGAAACAGCCTTGACTCTAGGTAGAACTTTGTAGTACCATTATTACAACCTGGGACATATTCTCTTAAAAAGATACAACAATACTCTGCATTAAAGAGAAAAAGAAAGATTCAAATAACTATCTACAATGTTTGGCAGACTGTTCCATGAGCAGGGTGATTTTGCAAAAGAACTTTCAAGCACTCTTCCATTCCTATATTTTATGAAAGATTTAATAGTGATTTTACATTAATTCTAATATCTATGGTGAGGACCAAGATGAAAAGAAAGGGGATTTTTTTTCCTCTTATAAAAACTTAAAGATGTTTATTAATAGAAACAAGCAATGGCTATTGTGTTCTAATATACAGTGTTCCATTATCCCTTAATGTTAGGCCTCAAAAGCTTATTATTCATGGCTCATTTTTTCCAATGCTAATAACAGCATATAAATGGCACTGTATTTTCATTAAAAATCTCATTGTTTGGACTCCATTTTATTGGCATTTCCTAAGCATTATACATCATAATGCACTGTATGTTTGTGGATATAAACAGTATTGATAGCAGTTCAATTGCAATGAGCGGTTTAATAATTGCCAGCTAATTTGACTTTGAGCAGAAGTTCTTTGTTTTTCAAACTCGATCTGCTTCTAGATCATTAAAGCAATGATAGGCTGCTGCAGAGGGTTTTTTTTAGCATCTAATTAAAGATGCTGCTTGAATTATTCATGCATTATGGTCTTCTATGAATAATTTACGCAGAAATTTCATTGGCAAAACTTAATTTTGAACTTCAATAAAACCTTAAACCGTATTACACTTTTCAAGGTCTTTCAAAATAATCTCTACACAACTTTTATAACCAACTGTTACCAATTAATATTGTAAAATTGAAACCAGAAAATAAATTTAAGGAGTAGATTTGATTCATTTTAAAAAAAAGCAAAAAAAAAAAAAAAAAGAAAAAAAGAAAAAAAGAAAGGAAGTTTGAGTACCTTAGTTTTCCCTTAAAGCAGACACAGAAATTTCAAAGTCAAATCAGAACAACACAGACTCATAATCCAAACAGGAACTGTGGACAGGTCAAAGGGAGTACTAAGTGGGATGAAACTGGACACAGAGCATGATAAGAAGTTGGCTTTGTCATAAAATTTCAAACTCCTGAGTAAAATTTGATCCTCAAATTCAATCTTGAATGATTTTGCATAAGAACAGATTTTAGAGACCTGAAAAACACATCATTCTCTCTGTCTTCAGATAAATTCCAGATCACTTGGGTCACTGTGCTTAGAGTGCTCTGCACAATCTGAGAAAGCTAGAGAAAAAAGTTCACATATTGTTGTGGGAGGAAACATATGCTCACAGGCAGTAAGGAAAAGTGCTGAGCTCCATGAAATAGGTTTCTCATGCTATGGATAAAGCAGCAGAATACAATTTCTTGTCTGTTATATATACAACGTAGAATAGCCAATAACAGTTAAATATAGGCATTCCACAGTGAATCTCAATTTACTTTTGTATTATTCAGGCTGATCATCCAAGCAAAATGTAATGTAGATTTTTCTTCTCTTAGCATCACAGCAACAACCTCTTACATGTGAACAAACTGAGTTATTGGCAGACTGAACAACTGTGTGCAACCTAGTTACAGTGCCTTGGCTGTTGAAAGTATATTGCATAAGCAATAGTATCTTGGTTGTTGAAAGTAATATTGCACAATATTAGAAAGGCTTTCAGACTTATGCAATAAAGTCTGCCTTTCCCATTAATTTATGGAAAACAACTGTTTATCAAGGACTGCAGCGACAGGACAAGGGGTAATGGGTTTAAACTGAAGGAAGGTAGATTTAGGTTAGATGTCAGAAAGAAATTCTTCACTGTTAGAGTGGTGATGCACTGGCACAGGTTACCCAGAGAAGCTGTGGGTGCCCCCTCCCTGGAAGTGTTCAAGGCCAGGCTGGATGGGGCTTTGGGCAACCTGGTCTAGTGGAAGGTGTCCCTGCCCATGGCAGGGGGGTTGGAACTAGATGATCTTTGAGGTCCCTTCCAACCCAAACTGTTCTATGATTCTATGATTAATGCTTGTTAAATTGGATGATGAGACTATTACACATATACATTATGCATGCTGTAATCTTTGCAGGAAATAAGTATGAGAAGTAGACACCAATTTTTTGAGAAGGGCTATCTAAACTGCCCAAGACAGAGCCTAAAGAAAGGACTGTTTCATGAGTTCAGCTCTTATCCCAGTTTTATACAGACAAATCATACCAACCACACAGGAAAACAGGAAGAGCTCTTTATCATTTTTCTCTGCAGGAAGAGAGTTTAAGTGGTTTTAGCTAAGAAGACATCTTTAAGTCTGATTTTTAAACAGAAAATGTGACCCTTTTGCTCTGCAAATTGATGGGTAAAAGTTTTACAAAAGAAAAATATCATATTTCAGCACGAAAAGGCTCTCATGTTTATTTCAAGAAACACTCCACATTTTTTAATTTAGTTTGCTGTAATCATAATACTTGTGCAACATGATCACAGCATCATTCAAATTTGACATTTCATATTAATTTTTCTGGAATTTAAAGTGCCAGGTGCTTAGAGAAATCAACCTTCCAGTTTTTGTAAATGTGCAATTTTCCTTCCAGTTTTCCTGCTGACTCCAGATCTCTGGCAAATATATTCAGATGGGAACACCGGCACATATTTCTACAGCTTTGAGGCATTTTTGTACCCAGAGATGCAGAATCAAACACACAGCATCCACTGTGAGGATCCATGTGTTACACAACTAATACTCCCCTTGTGCACAGTATTGAACATTTGCACAAATATCCTAGACTCCTGAGGAACACTGTGACAAGCACTCAAAAGCTCTTAAACATCTGGCCCAAATTCTAGCTGCCTACTTAATTAACTGCATAAAAATTACGTGAGCTTTATCATGGTTTTTTTTTACTGAAACACCATAATTTTGAAATGCAAGATAAATATTTGGTCAAATTATTTTAAATATATTGTAAAAGAATAACTTTAGATGAGCAGCAGACGACACAATTAACTTAGATTTTCAACAACGCTCTTGGATAAGATTGTTAAAGGAAGTTGACAATAACCACAATGACATCACTGGTATGAATTAGAAAGTGCTTAAGAACAAGGAAGCCAGAAGTAATAACTAATTTCTATTTGCTCAGTAATTTTCTGAGTGAAGAGAAGTTAGTATTAAGGTGCTCCCAACATCACTTTGGGGACTGCTTGAGCTCAGTAAATAAAAAAATTCTGATGACATTAAGCTTGTATAAGTCACTAGGTATCTCCTTATGCTGAATGTTGCTTTTCAGTTTAACCATGTCATTTCGGGAAAGGTAGAAAAGAAACATATAACAGTCTGAGAAAGGGATATGTGTGGGAAGGGCCAACACATATCTGATGTAAAAATCCCCATTATTCAATGTAGTATTATTCAATATAGAAAGAGTAAGATGAGATGGTTTGTAGAAGCAAAGTTATTCAGTATAAAATATTGCAAGTTCTATGAAAAGCTAGAAAATGCCTTAAAAAAGTGATATTCAATGAAACTTAAGGACTAATAACATTCAAATGAAATGAAAAACCTTGCTGAAACTGTACTTAATCAGTTCATGCAATGTAAGCCCAAAGGATGTTGTGCAAAATATTTAAAAATTAAAATACTAACAAATAAGATTACAAACTAAAATGAAAACAATATCTAGAAATACTGATACTTTTTATTGTTCAGTAAGGATATCAGTCACAGACAAGGGAATGCAGAACAAAACTATATTTACTCTACAATAAAAGATCTGCATACCCATGCCTTTCTCCTGAGCAATTTTGAAATACTTTATGGGAAAAACTTATGGCATACTAAAAACTTTGCATTTAATTTAAAAACACTACTATGCTATGATCAGCTTTGTCAACCTCTTTTCTTATTCTATTTGTAAATAGAGTTTGATGAAAGCCACACATTTTGGAACAAAACAGAAACAAACATTTTAGGAAAATAAATTTTCAAAGAACACACCAAAAGATTATGTGTGGTTTAGGAAAAAAATAAGGTGAAGTGCATTCTGACACTGTCAAACAAACTTTGACTATATGTGGAAATTATTTAGATGTGTTATGGTGTAATTTCTTGTTTGGAAATATTTTCAAAATTGGTTATTAGTCCATTTCACTCATGGAAGATGGTGATGGAGGACATAGGCAAAGGGTTATTGATCCTGTCACACACCTGAGAATCAATGAATATTGAAATAAGAGCATTTAAACAATAGGAATAAAAATGAGAAAGTCTTATTTATTATTTAAATCAAAGCTGTCTCAGCAGATTCATTTATTTTTCTTTCTATAAATATCAGTCTAGTGAATATACTTACATTCAGAAGAAAGCCTATAGTGACAAGAACTATTTCTACATTCTGATTTCAGTATATCACAAATGTAATTTGGAAGTCTCTACAATGTTTATGATATTTAATTTCTTGAAAAACTAAGAAACATCTTTTTGCATAAATACATTTCATAAAATCATAGAGTCCTTTAGACTTCACCTTTCATAGAATCATTTAGGTTGGAGAAGACCTTTACGATCATCAAGCCCAACTGTTAACCTAGCAACGCCAATTCCACTGATAAACCATGTCCCTAAGCACTACCTCTACACATCTTTTACATATCTCCAGGANCATCCCCAGGTTCTTTTCCACCAGACCTCCTTCCAGCCTTTCTTCTCCAAGTCTGTAGCATTGCATGGG
>VXBL01006602.1:11802-34377 GCA_013400195.1 Aramus guarauna | reverse complement strand
CCATCAACACCCACCACCAGCACCCCAATATTGGCATCCATCAGCACCCACCACCAGCACCCCAATACCAGCACCCACCATCAACACCCACCACCAGCACCCCAATACTGGCATCCACCAGCACCCACACCCCTGGGGTGCACGTAGGAGAGAGAGGGGGGGGTTCCCCCGCACCCCTTGGCCCCCCCGTGCAAACCCCCAGCCCCGATGCAGCGAAGCTCATGCAGACAAGCAGGGAGGGAGACCCCAAATCCCAGCGAGGGGCAGCTCAGGGAGAAGAGGGGGGGTCCCCAGCACCTGTCCCCCACCCTGCCTGGCCGAGGACCCCCCCCTCTACCTTTTCGGACCACTTTGTAGCCACTCGGTTCCTCGGCAGCCGGACCCGTTTCGTCCGTCTCCTCCCGGCTCGACGGGGGTTTGGTGTCCTCGGTGGCGCTTGGGGGCTCTGCCAGCACCTCCTGGGAGGCCGAATCCTGGCTGGAGAGCACCGAGTCCCAGGCCTGGCCAGCACCGCCGATGACTGACGGCGTGGGCGTCACGTCGTCCTCAGGCTCCGCGTCCCGGCAGGGCAGGAGCCTCCGTAGGATCAGAAGCCGCAGGTTCTCCACTGGGACGGGGCATGGAGGGGGGGTGGGAAAAGAGGCGGTTGTGGGCTCAGCACCCCCGGGGAGAGGCTGGCATCACAGGGGGGGCCGCCCTGCCGGAGCCCCCCGCGGCACTCACCATCCTCCAGCGCTGCCTCAGCCAGTCCCTCGGCACCGCCGGGCCCCGGGAGCGGCAGGCGGGTGGGGGGTCCCGGCCGCTCCATCGGGAGGGTGTCAGCCGCTTCCACGCCGGCCCCCGTGGGCAGAGGAGCCGCGGGCAGGTCTTCCTCCCCTTCCTCCACCTCGCTGCTCACCGGCTCCTCCAGCAGCGCCTGGGGCTTCTCCCTGCCCCCCAGGAGCACGGTGGGATTGTCGTCCGCTGTGGGGAGAAGGGGAGAGCTCAGACCCATGCCCGGACCTTGAAAGACGGGCAGGGTGCAGGCAGCGAGCCACAGGCAGGGCTGGGGGAGCTCACCTGAGGAGCAATCCTCTGCCTCTGCCTCTGCTCCGGAGCTGGCGCCTCGGGACAGGATGGGGGAGACGTCGGGGTCCTGTAAGACCAGGCTGCGAGGACAGAGAAGGGGCGTCAGGCGAGGGGCAGGAGCCGGGGGCTCGGGGGCAGCCCCGGCCCCAGCGCAGACGTTGCCGAAGTCCCCGCACAAGGAGCCCTGGAAGTCCCCCCCAAAGGTCCCCAGTGACCCCGTCCCCATCCGGAGAGACCCAGCAGCCTGCTGGCCTTGTCCCCCAGTGCCCACCAGCACGGGACTGGGCTGGGATCCTGCCTCCCAGCAAGTGCCGGGCTGCTCACCCGGACGGTGCCGCACGGCTGGGCTCTGGCGTCCGGCGCTTGGGGGGGAAGGCGGCGTTCCTGGTGGCACTCTGCACCGCCTCCTCCAGCAGCTCCATCCACCTGCCCGGCCGAGAGCCCCTCATCAGCTCCCTGGGGGGGCTCCTGACCCCCAGAGAAGCCCCCAGCCTGGGCAGGCGCTGCCCATCGCTGCCAGCACCCGTCCCACCAAGCCTTACGTGTTTTTCTCGGAGGACGTCAGCGCTACCAGCTCGTAAATCTGGGGTCCCAGCTCTGACGTGCAGATGATGAAGAAGGCTCGTTTATCTGCACGGGGTGATCAAGAGTGATGAGGAAGGTCAGGGTTTTAACCCGACCCACCGGCACGGCTGTCACCAGCACGGCCACAGCAGGATGTGGCCGGAGGACAAGCGGTCCTTGCTGCCAGCCCCCCCCCGCGCCTCCTCCCTGGCTTTTCTCCCTACCTGTGGCCACGGAGCGGATGAGCATCGAGTTGAGCTTGAGGACAGGGCTGAAGGTCTGCTTGTTGTCCGAAGAACCCGGCACCATCTTGCTGTGGCACTTCAGCACTAGTTTCTCGTCCTGCTTCTGCAGCAGCACCAAGAGGTCCTCGAGGAGCAGCACGTGCAGGTCTGGGGTGGGAGAGGAGACAGAGAACAGAGGCTCAGCCGGGGATGCGCTCGCAAGCCAGGTGGAACCTCCCTCCTTGAAGCCAGGAGGAATGACGACCCGGTGGGGGGGTTAGGGGGTCCCTGTAACGCTGCTGGGGCTGGGGGTAAAATGCCCGTGTCCTGGGGGCCACCGAGGATGCAGGGAGAGGTGTCCCAGTGCTCCCGGTACCGGGCAGAGGGGAAGGTCCGTACCCACAGTCTTGTCCTTGCTGATGCGCCAGGTGAGCGGCCCTTCGTGGATCATGCGCCGGGAGGTGAGGTCCAGGCTCTGCGGGAAGCCAGGGGGGGTGGTGAGCACGGGCCAGGGCCGGGCAGCCCCCCGCAGCCCCCCAGGAGCTGGGGCTACCTTGAACTCATCAGCCAGTGGGTTGCTGGTCCTCTCCAGCGAGGTGGCATCCAGGCGTTTCTGGTAGCCTTCCAGCCGGTGCCGGTTCTCCGCTCGTTTCACCGCCTCGTTCACGTACTTGAGGATGTCCCGGCACTGGTCCCGGGCTCGGCACAGCTTGTCGTGCTCCGAGGTGCCCGCTGGGATGGCAGAGGGGTGAGAGCGGGGCACCGGACAGCAGCACCCGGAGGAAACGGGGCTGTCCCTGTCCCACTGTGGCTGGATCCCCGCCGCATCCCAGGCACAAAATGCCGCCAGCCCAGATTTTCCCACCCCCAGGACCCTCCTGGCCTGGCTCTTTTGGCCAGAAAGACATGCCATCCTCCCCACCACCCTGGGATTTTGCTCTGGATGGCAATAGACAGGCACGAGTCCCACGGTAGAAAAGCCGAAGGACGCGCTGGAGACGGGAGCACGCAGCCGAGCAGCCCCCGGCATCCTCCCAGCCCCTACCCTCGGTGTGCTTGATGATGTTCTCCAGCAGCAGCGGGTACTTGGTCAGACGCTGCATTTCGGAGATGATCAAGTCCTTGAGCTGCAGGCGCCGGCACTGCGGATTGCTTTCTGCTTCCTAGGGCAGGGGGAAGATGGCAAAACCTCTGAGATGGGACTGGCGGAAGCTAGGGGAGCGCTGGGGTGAGGAATGGCCCAGGAAAGGGACAAACCTGCATGAAGATCTGGAAACGGGTCTCCTTGCGCTGCTTGGTTTTGATCAGCTCCAGGGCGATGGATTGGTAAGAGCAGAAGTGAGCAGCAACCTGCTGGATTTCCTCTTTGGCCGGGCCGTCGAACTGGGGGGGTGCAGAGGAGAACTGGGCTCAGGCACCTCCCCGGCTTGGCCCTGAGTCTCCCCGAGGTCGTCTGCTCCGAGCGCAGCCACGGCCAGAGGACAAGCGTGACGGGGGGGGTCACATCCCCTTAAGATGTCAACCCATCCCCTTACCCGAGACAGCATGAGATCCCCAATTTCTTTGATGATTGGTCCTTCTTCCCGGAGCTTCTTCATGGATTCGGAGAGAGAATCTGAACGAGGATGCGAGAGACAGACAGGGCTGACGTGAATGGGGCGCCGGGGCCACCCATCGCTCTGTGCAAGCACCCGCCGAGCTGCCGGGGGGGTCCCTGCCGGCTCTCCGGCACGGGTGCAGGCAGGAGGGGCTGAGAGCCAGAAGGGCTTCGATTGCTGCCGTCACGGACACAGTGCATCAAGGAGCGTGACACTGAAAGCGTGTCCTGAAAGTGTGCTACGCCAAGGGCTGGTACAGACCAGGCGTCCCAGGGATGGGCACTGGCAGAGCCCGGAAAAAAACAGGCTCTGGCTCGCTCCCAGGAGAGGGAAAGGAGAGGCCGGAGCGGTGAGACAGTACGATGCCATCGGCAAGGCTGGTCCCAACGGCGGGTGACCGTGCAGGAGCCCCGGGCAGCCGTGAGCCACCATCTGCTCCCACTGCAGGGGAATATTTCCAGGGGAGAGCAGGATCCGAGCGGGAAGAAGCTTACTGTGGATTTCTATCAGGTCAGGGAGGTTGGGGAAGAGGAGCGCCAGCTCTTCCCGGGACAGCAAGCTCTCCTTCTTCATCCGCTGGTAAAAGAGGAGGTCGAGGACTCGGAGGATGCGGAGGTGAGACCCTTCAGTGGCAAAGAGCTCTGTGCGGAAGGCACAGGGGTGGAGAAGTGCCCGGGAGAGCCCCGTGGTGCTGGGGCACGTTGCCGGAGGGTCCCTCGCGTCCCCGGGATGCCTCGTGCTCCTTACCGTTGATCACCTCTTGCCGGTCGACCTCCTTCTGCGGCAGGTTGGCCACCAGCTCCCGGCTGACCGTGTGCTGCCAGTTCTGAGAGTCCAGCTCGGGCTCCAGGTCGGAGAGCTGGCCCTGCTCGTCCTCCAGGAGATGAGGCAGGAAGGGATCCACGCCAAAACCCAGGTTGGGTGACTCGATGCTCCTGGGAGGGTGAAAGGCGGCGGTGGGAGTACTCTGCAGCCACCCGTATCCAGCCAGCCCACCCCGCAGCGCTCCCAGTACAGCCAATATCTACCTGGGCCCTATTTCGGCTTGAACCCGGGGCCTTCAGCACAAGAAGTACAAGCCTCTGACTCTTGAGCTAAAAGACTAGGTCCCCCAGCAGACATCTATATAGGTCCTTTAAGCTCCTGCGTGAGACACAAGGGAACAGAGGTGCCCCCTCGCCCCAGGAGGATGGAGAACTAAGAGGGGACTCCCTCCCGGGGCAGCCCTGGGCATCGCCTCCCCTTGTGCTCTGTCAAGGCTCGCTTACGGGGAGAGAAAAGCTAGGAAGGGACAGATGGAGCCCCTCTGGCCCCCAAAGCGGGGGTACAGCCCCGAAACACCCCTACAGTGACCCTCCTGCTCTGTAGGAAAACTGGCCCCAGGGACCCCGGCCGGCTCGGGGCAGCGCGGTACAGACGGCAGAGCCCGAGGCTGGGGCACTCACCTGCGGCCCATCTTCGGCGTGTACGGGGGGGTGGGATTTTCCAGCGACCTGGGGAGGAACGGGAGAGTCACTCTCGTGTCCTGATGTTCCGGCTCCCCCCTCCTCCCATCGCTGCACTCCGTGGGGCAGCACCCACCAGCAATTCCGTAAGCCCCTCCGGACGTGGGCCCGGCGCTACTGGCTGCAAGAGGGCTTTGGGGCACAAATGGGGATTAAACCCCAATTCTGTTTCTGCCTGGCAAACGTGGGCCAGGAGGCTCTGCAGGCAGCTGGGTGCTGCGGGGCCAGGACCACCCTGCTCTGCGTGGCTGCGGCTTGGCCTTGACCCACAGATTTAGCAAAAGCTTTCACAAGAGACCGCGTCTCAGCCCAAGGGGTTCAGCTTTCGGACTCCCGGCTGCCCCAGCTCCCTTCTGAAGCCAAACGCGCCCAGGGGAACCCAGGTCCTCCCCGAAACGCCCGGGGCTCAGACAGCACCTCCCACCTTGTGGACAGGCTGGAAGCAGAAGACGATGCCGACTGGTGAAGCCTCGTGGCCTCGGCTGCGGCATCCATGTCCACATCGCTACGGGACCGAGGCACGTTTTCTGCTTTCCGGGATTTCTTCATCTCCTCCCGACCTTTCAAGCTCTCTGAGCGGCCCAGCTTGACCTCGGCGCGGGAACTGCAGGAGGGAGACAAAGCCGAGAACAAGCTGAGCCTGGTGGGACAAGCAGGGATGTCCCTGCACACATAAACCCCCCAAAACTGCTGCAGGACCCCCGAAAGCACAGGGCCACCCCCCACACTTCCCCTTGCCCTACCTGTCCGACTCCAGCAGGTCCTCGGGGAAGCTGCCAGTGGAGAGACGCTGGGTGCCGGGCTCCTGGCTCTCGTAATGCTGGTTGTTCTCAAAGTGCTGGATGATGTTCCTCACATTGCCGGGTTTGACTGCTGGGGCAAAAGCAAGGAAGCAACCCCGGTGAGATCGGGCTGCACGCAGCTGGGAAGGAGATGCCGGTGCTGCCGCCCATCCTGCGGCACCGTGGCCTCGGCCGTCTGCCCGGCAGAGTCCCGTCCAGCTCGGGCTGCGGAGGCGAAGGTGCCGGCGGCATCGCGACCGCTCACCCAGCTTCCTTGGGGGTGCTGAGCGGGCACCTGGGATGCTCAAGCAATGGGCAAGAACGCCCGGCCGCCGTGGGCAGCCCTCCTCCCTGACCCCACAGCACCCATCTGAGCCCACCCCAACACCCGGTGCCACAACGCTGGGGTAGCTTTGGGGGGGGGGGAAAATAAAACTAAGGACATGAGGTGAATGGTGAACAAAAGAAAAGGCCTTTTACCTTCAACAGGGGACAAAGGGACATGAAATGCTGAAAGGAAAAACAAAAATGAGATGTCAAATCAATCCTGCATTTCAGCAACGGAGGAGGCAAAGAGGGAACGTGCGAGCTAACGACATGAGAACTGAAAGTAGAAGGGGAGGAAGAAGGAACACAGGCGCACACGTGTACGCACACGTACACACACATGCACGTGTACACACTTGCTCTCCACCACCTCAGCCCCCCCAGGAGCTGCGGCACTTTGCAGACACTGCGAGCAGCCTGCACGCCTGCAGGACGGGGTACAGGGGATAAATCTGGGGGGACAGCTCAGCTCTGCTCCCTTCCCACTCGGACAGCGGAGACAACAGGTTTCCAGCGAGCGGCTGAGGAGAGCAGAGGGTGGCCGATGCGAAGGGCCAGCTGCTGGGTGAAGGGGAGACCCGCGGGTGCCAAAAGCCACCCCATGGCTGCAGATCTCCTCCAGGGAGCGGGGAGGCTGGTGAGTACAGCACCCCAGAAGGTCCCGATACTCACTGCTCTGGGAGGAGATTTTGGGCTTCCCAATGTACTTGAGGATGGGGTTGCGCTTCTTGTCTTCCATGGCATCCTTGTCCTTCTTGGTGCTGCTGCTCTGTTGGGACACCCAAGGGGAGCACTGATAAAAATGCAAGTCACTGCTCGCACCCCGAAAGCGTACCCGACCTTCACCCGCGCTGCCCGAACGCTGCAGCGTGAGCTGTTGGGGAAGGGCCGGGGCCGGGATCCGGCTCTGCCCTGGTGCTAAGCGGTTCTCCAAGGCCTGGGGGGGGAGATGGGGATCTCTGGGAACCCCTCCCCGGGTTGCCTCAAAAGATCCAGCAGCAAAAGCCCGGCCCTGGGGCAGAGAGAGCGGCTGCCACCCACCTTCTTGGTCTTGGGGAAGAAGGGCAACCACTTGTCCCTGTCTGGGAGGGACTGGGCCTTCTCGCTGGTGCCGGCCACCCGGGGCTCCCGGCTGCGGATGCCTGTGTGGTTCATATACGTGCTGAGGGCAAAGGCCATGGGGGAGCTGGAAGAGAGGAGAGCGTGAGGCTGCAGATCCGACACCAGGACAGAGCACCGCAGGTCAGGAGAGACAACGGGGGGAGGCCGGGACACCCCACGGGGGCTCTGCGGGGAGAGAGGGTCCATCCCTCCCCAGGCAGGAGAGGATGCCCGGGTTGGGATGCAGGGCAAGTGAGAAGGGAGGAAAGGCAAGCAGCAGTTTAAGAGGGCGAGCTGGGGCGGCAGGGGCTGGGAAGGAGCCGCAGCCGGTGCACCAGGACCCCGAGGTGAGAGTTCACCCTTCCCCAGGACCAGCCTGAGAGCCCACGGGGATATGCCTGGCACCGGGAGAGGGTGCCGGAGGCCAGCACGGGAAGGGGATGCTCCTGCGACTCCTCTCCTTTTGCCTCCTCAGCTACCGACTGTAAGGCAGTCGCATCCAGATGCACTCCCCCTGTGCCCCAGGGCCACTCACCTCCTGTCCTCTTCATATTTTGACCTGGAAAGAGAGAGACGGGGAGAGATAAAAGAGTTTGTTTGGAACAGGTTCCTCTACCCAGCACCAAGCCCTCCATCCCACCGTGCTCCCTGCCCCACAGCACGCCCAGCGCCTGCTCCAAACTCTCCTTCCCACCTCCAACAGTAAATGTATGGATCGAGCAGGATCAAGCAGAGCTAAGCTTGTGTCCGATCCCCTTCCCCACGTCCTCGCCCCAAATCCGGGCAAAGAGGCGCTCCCCCGCGTGCAGGGCAGGGAATCTCCGGGGTAGCCCGGCACTCACAGTATGTCACCCAGCTGGGCCAGCTGCTTCTCAGCCACTTGCCGCTCCTTCTGGGGGTCCCCGTCCAGGTCCAGGAGGTCGTTCTCCCCATACAGACTCCCCAGGCCCATGGTGCGCTTCGTTCTGCAGAGGACAAGGGTCAGGACCACGAGCCCCGGCACTGGCCACCCGCACCGGCAGGAGCCCGTCGAGCTCTGCGGGACACCTGGGCAGCCACGGTACCTGTAGTCCTGGATCTGCTCTTGTATCTCGGGCATCACCATCTCCTGAGCTTCAAAGAGGGCGGCTCGGACATCGTCTCCATTCCTCAGGCGAGTCTCTGGGGACGGGAGAGGAGAATCAGTGTCACCGACCACGCTCAGCGTGTAAAGAAGGGCATTTTGGGGCAGGCAGGGAGACCACAGAGCCTCTCTGCCAGCCTGCCCCTGCCAGATCGCAGCCCCCTCGCTAGCTGCCTTCCAGGCTGGGACAACCTGCCTCCCATTTTGCACACCCAGGCTGGGACACCTGCCCGTAACAAGACCCCCGGGACCCACAGGATCAAGCTGGGGAAGAGCTCAGGAGCTCCAGTCCCAAACTGGGACATCCTCTCTAAGAGGGCAACAAGCCGAGTCCTGCAGAAGTCCCTTGGGATCCTGATTTGGCACCTTAACGAACAGCCCGAAGGTGCCCTGGGCCGCAGCACACGGCCTGGGAGCCCCTCACTCACCGATCTCAGCCAGGAGCTGCTCAGACACTTTCACTCGGAGAGGCTGGGAAGGGAAGGCAGAACAGAGGAACGGCTCAGCACCAGTTCACCTTCCCCGTGCAGCGAGCAGGGCTGGACGGAGCTGGGGATACGGTACCCCAAGCACCCAGCATCCATCCCAGCACCCAACACGCGACCCTCTCCAGAGCAGCATAACGGGATCCCGCTCCCTCCGAGTGGGCACCAGGCCCCAGGAGCACTAATGGAAGCGCCTTGTCCTCGCTGCCAGGACCCTCCTCTCCCGCCTGTGCCGAGCTTTCAGGCACCAGGGCAGCTGCAGTTGTGCAACGCGTGGGTACACGCCTTACGCAACCGCTTGCACCGATGTGGAGGAACCAGCAGCAACAAAGCAACGTCAGCGGCAAAAATGGCATTAAAAAAAAGCATCCCCGCACAAGGGACGCGACACCTAACGCTGGATTTCCAGCTGATCCCCTCCAGGGACAAGGATTCCTGGTGCAGGCTCGCAGCCGAGACCCGCTCTTACCGCGTTCCTGTCCAAGAAGATATTCCAGATGTCCTTCCCCAAGACCCGGGAATCCTTGGCGGTCGTCTGCTGGCAAACGTCCGTGCATAAGTAGAAAAGCTGCAAGGAGGGGAGAGCAGAGTGGGCAGCGGAGGAGGAGGAAGGTTTAGAAGCAGGGAGGGGAAAGGCTCAGTAAAGCGGCGCCCGTATGGCCATGAAACAGGAAACGATCGCTTGGGGTCTGGGGAGGGCAGCACCCCACCGTGCCCCGCCTGGGAGGAAGGGGAGGAAGTGTAACCCTACGCTGTGTTTCCCTCTCACGTGCACACTCAGCTGTGGGAACCACTGGCTGGCAGCTGCCTGCTGCAGGCAGCTGGAAACCAGGCGGGTGCAGGCAGCTGCCTTAGCCTCAGGCAGCCTCCGGCAGAAGGGCAAGACGGAGTTTTGCGGATGGGCTCAGCAAACCAGCACCACCCTGCGCTCAGCCGGAGGAGGGGACGGTGCCAAATATGCCGCCCCGTCTGCGTCCCCCTGCCCTGCCTCGCTGGGTGCCGCCGGCGGGTCCCTTACCAGGGGGCTGGGATCTGCCTGGGAGAGGATGTAGCGCAAGAAGACCCCCAGATGTGCCGGCCGGGATTTCAGCTTGCCCAGGTCCTGGAAGAGGGAGTCACACTGCGCAGAGAAGGGACCAGAGGAGAAGAAGCCGGTTAGGAAGGAAAGGAATTAAGTCCTCTGGGTCAGGCCCATCCCACAGCTCAGGACCAAGGTAAATCTTTGCCTCCCACACCCCTTTCCTCACCCCAGCCTGGCGCTCGCTTTCCCTGGACCAGCCCGGCCCTGGATGTCCCCTGGGAGGATTTCTAAAGGCCACCAGGTGCCAGGGCATGGAGGGGGGGGACAGCGCTGTCCCCTAAGGAGAGGGGACAAAAGCCAAGAGCACCGGTACCTCGTTATTGAAATATCCTGGGTCACAATCCTCCTCCGGCCCAATGATGAGGGGACGTCCTGTCCGGTCCAACCCCTGCCAGGGAGAGGGGACAGAGTTAGCAGCCAGACGCCCAGTTTTAGGGTGACGCTTTCGCCCTCCCTGTGGCACCCACCCCGCCAGCTCCTAAGGGACACTCGGGCCAGGTCTGATCGGTTCGAGCACCCGTCGGATGCCCTGGCCGTGCCCCAACCCACCTGCTCGGCAGAGGGGGCGAAGGCGGTGTCGGAGCCTTGCCGGCGATGGTGCTGGAAGAGGCGGGTGGTGATGATCGGGGAGGTTCGTGGACTGTCCAGGCCATGGTCGGAGAGGACGGAGTTGCGGTTCAGGGAGATCTGCTCGGGACGGCAGCGCAGGCGTCAGGGGACGGCGGGGACAGCCAGGTCCCACGCCGGGGGCTGCCGCCGCTGCTCACCCACCCAGCAGAGGCACTCGGGGACATCTCGTGAGCAGTTTCCAGGTCAGAGACCAGAAAGGGAGATGGGCCCAGGGAACTTGGAAACCACAACCCCCCACCCCGCCGGGCCCTCAGAAAAACTTTAAGATTAGGACAACAAGCCAGAAGCTTCGGGGTGCCCCTCATTTTGGGGAAGTCATGCCAGGCAAAGCACTACAAGCCCAAGAAATTCAGAGCCAAGACAGCTTTACAAGAAATTCAGCAGCTTCAGATGGCAAACAAATAATTGCAATTGCAAAGGCAGGTCCTCCGACCCCTAAAGAGCACAGAGCCATCCATCCAGGCTTTTCTCCCCACTCCCAGGGCCCAGCAGAAGTCGGGGTGGGCTCCCCATGGCCGCAGTAACCCCACTCTCACCTCGCTCACAGAGGGGAACCGCTCCGTCCCGGACTCCAACCCGCTGTCACCGTCCTGTGAATCCAGGGAGAGGCGACCTGGGAGCAGAGGAGAGACTGACCGGCGTGTTCAGGAGATGGGGACACGGGGACGGTCAGAGCCACCAGCACAACTCACCTTCCATCACCCTGAAACTGGCCAAGCTGGAGTCACTGCACAGCCGCCCCGAATCCTGCAACACGAGGGGGTGCGTTGGACCGGTGGGACGTTCCCCGGCACATGGGGACACTGGGGCACAGGGTCAGGGATGGGCCAGCCGCAGCAGCTCCCACCGCAGCAGGTTTTGGAAACCAGGGAAGTCTCCGTTGCTGAGCCCACCACCTCGGGAGGGTCTCCCCACACTTCAGCCAGGCTCGGAGGGAGCTGGGAGGATGGCAGGAGCCCTGAACCGGGGGTAATCCCACTTATTTCACGTACCATGGAGCCACCAGTCTCCTGGAGGATTTTAAGCTGCAGCTGGCTGACCCGCCGGCGCGCTCCCTCGATCTGCTCCTCCACCGAGGTGGCAGGGTTTCGGCTGTACAGCTCGTAGAAACGCTGAGCGGAGAAACAAGAGGGGACATCCATACCGACCCCAACCCCGTAAGCCCTGTCCCACTGCCCACGAGGAAACGGGGCTGAGCAGGTCGGTGGGATGATGGGCTGAAGCATTCGCAGGTCACGGTGTGCTGCAAGGGCCCGGAAGCCAGGACCGAGAAAAAGAACCGTGCCGCCGCCATACCTGTAACTCTGCCTCCTCCTGCCGCAGCATGTTCCAGAGAATCTGCGTCGCGTGCTTCTGGACTTCGGGGTCCTGTAATTTTGGATGAATGCAAAGAGACGGGCTGAGCTTTGCCCTCCTCCTGCCCGGCGTGCCGGGGAGTGGCGGGACAGAGCAGGGTGTCGGGGTGGATGGCTGGGTTTGCTACCTGCAGGGGTTTGGGGTCGGTGATGCGCTGCGGCGGAGGGAGCGGTGGCGGCGGAGGTGGTGGGGGACAGGCGAGGGTGACACGGGGAGCCCCCGTCATGCTCGTGTCTTGCTGAGAACTGGAGAGCCCCACCGAGGGAGGGGGAGAGCCCAGGAGGGTCAGAGCGACGTAGGCACCGGCTGGAAAAATTTCGAGTGGGAAAGGGAGAGTGAGAAAGATTCCTGTTATTCGCTCTCTGGACCGAAAACATCCAACGGGCGGCACGGCACGGGGGTGGGCACGTCCCTGTTCCCGCTGTGGCAGGTGCTACCTTGGCCCACCCTGCAAATCCTCACTGGAAGGATCAAACCAGATTTTCCCATCTTTTCCCAAGAATCAAGACCTGCCCTTGGGTGGGACCCTGCGGTCTCCCAGGCTGGGAAGGAATGAGGTGCCCCTCTCTGCACTGCAAGGCTGGTGACACACTGATTTGGTTTTTTAGGACCCTCTACGGGGCAGACCGTCACCCTGTGGGTGCAAGAGGTGGGGGCTGGCTGCCACCAGTCTCTAACAGCCCGACGGAAGCCTGATCCTTCCCCCCTCCTCTCATCCGTAGCAACCTGGGCACGACGGAATGGGGTGACTGGGCAGAGCAGCCGGGTGGTGGGGACCCGAGGTGAGAAGGAGCCGCCGCAGATCCCTGGCCATACTCACATTTGATTAACTTCACCACTTCGAGGTGAGAGCAGTTGGTCACCATCGTGCCGTTCACCTGGGAGAGGAGAGAAAGGGTCAGACAGGCTGGCGGGGGGGGCAGCAGGGCGTGCGGCCCCGCGTGGAACAGCAGTAAGGGCGAGAGATGGGGGTGCTCACCTTAACTATCCGGTCCCCCTCCTGCACCCCAGCTCTCATGGCTGCCCCCCCTGCGACACAAGGAGGAGAGAGAGGCATCAGGAGGGCTGGAGGAATAACAGACGGAGCCAGGGGCTCCCCCTCGTTGGTCCCAGATCGTTCCTGGCACATTCGGTGTCATTTGTCCTGCCAGGGCACTGACACGGGGACCACCAGGCACGTACTTCCCGCAGGACAAGGCTGGTGACCGAGCCTTGGGTGCTTTACGCACAAGACTCAGCACACATTCAGCTCACGGCTTGTCCAGGCAAGCCCTCCCGTGCTCTCCCAGCCAGATCCCAGCCTTTTCCACCCGCCTCGGGATGGGCGAGGGGGCCCCAACCTGTTACCCCACCATCCAGGTTGGCTCCGACACATCTAGAGAGCCACCACATGCCCGGATCCAAAGGCAGGAGCAGGGCCTAGGAAGAACAGTACTGCTCTGCCTCCTCTCGCCCTGCCTGCTCTTTAACAAAGCTGCCGAGGTTGGAATACATGAAAAATTCACTTTTCCTAAAGCCAAAACCAAGAGGAAAATGTTTCCATTAGGTTCAACTCCAAGCCAAGGGCCTGAGACACAGCAGCGAGCTTGGGAGAGCGGAAAGTACGTCGGATTGTTCAGATTCTTTCAGCTTTAACAGTCTCGTTATTGGCTAACGAAGCGAGCAGAGTGGGGACAGGACTGCGGGCTATCCCGCACCTGGGGACCTCGGCCCTGTCCCCCCCAGCCAGCCCCAAGGTGAGGGGGGCAACATGGGGATCTCCCCACACAGCTCCGGTTGCAGGAGAGAGCCACTCCAGCGCTAACCTGCCCTTGAAACTCGTAGCGTTTTCCCTTTCCTATATTCTCATTTTTCCTGGCTTTCGGGCTAGAGAGGGGGAAGGGGGAGGAGGTGGGAACATCCGCTGTAAAATAAGCAGCTCATTGTCTATTTAAATTGCTGCTCCGAGCCCTGCCACCCCGCAAAGTCATTATACAGCAAAACCGGCAGCGTCTCCTGCAGCACAGCGCCAAGAGCAGCGAGCTGCTGAGTCTGTGTTTACCCAGGGCTACAAAAGGGAATTCCCCACCCACCGTCAGCAGCTCCCCGGGTCGTACAAGGAGCGGGGAGAGCACGGCGGTTCCTTCCTTCCCGCCCCCCCCCCAGCAATCGTGTCCTGCCCATCCTGGCCGATGCCCATAGCGAGACCCCAAGGCAGCAATGCTGAGGAAGGAAAACCCCTTTCTCCCACATTTTCTCACAAGAAACAGTGGCTTTGAGCTGGTGACGGAGCCCTGAGGCATCTCCTGCCTGCCCTGCCCTCACCCTGCCTGCTGCCAGCACCGGCCCCGCTCACCTGGCCGCACCGACTGCACCAGGACGACGCGGTCCCCGCTGACGGTGAAGCCGAAGCCATGCTGGTCCTTCTGGATGATGACGCAGCGCTGGACCAGACCTGGGGAGGGAGAGGAGGGAGAATCAGTGAAAATCCAAGCCTGGGGTGCGGGTTGACTCGTGGGGACCCCCATGCTGCTCTCGGTTTCAGGGGCTACAGCTCCTGCCTGCTCTCCTGAGCCAGAACCTGGTGCAGAGCCCCCGGAATGAGCCACCCTGCTGCCAGACCCCAAGGGCACGGCTAATTCGTCTTCACCCTACGAACCCCTCGTGTGATGTCCCTGCTTGGACCCCTTCTCCTGAAAACAGGGTGTCCCGGTGAGCACGGGCAGGGTGGGACAAGCTCTGGGCTGCAGGCAGCTGGAGCATCGTCCCTGGCCCCGCCAGGCTGCCCGGGAAGGGTCCTGCTCTCCCCAGGCACACGCAGCCTTGGCCGGGTGAATTTGGGTGCTGAGAAGGGGCACCGGAGCCCTGTCCCCAAGGGCGTTGTGAGGACTGAGGCAGGTGGCAGGGTGCCACCAAGCTCCCTGGGCAGACAGGGTGCTAAATGCAATCCTCAAGTGCAAGCGAAGCGGAAAAGGGGGCGGGAAAACTTACCTGTGGTTTCGGAGGAGTCGGAGGGCTGGCGGTGGTGCCCGGGAGACCTCCGCTCTGAAGACGAATCGCTCAGGGAAGACAGGCTGCTTAACCTGAGGAAGAGGAGGAGAGGTCAGGGAGGAGGACGGCTGGACGAAGCCATCCTCCGGCCGCAGCTGGGACTGGGGACGACTGGACGGAGCCATCCTCCAGCCACGGCTCCTCCTTGGGCTCACGAAAAACAAATGCACGGAGCTGGAAGGCGACAGCAGCCGGTTGCTTGTCCCCAAACCACCTTGGGAAAAGGCTCCTCTCCCTTCACCACCACAGGGCTCCGGGGAGAGCCCCAAAAAGACCCCGCTCGGGGTCAGGACCCTCCGAGGTTTCACATTTGCCGGCAGGGAGGAGCGGCAGGGGCTGCCCGGAGCAAGCGGGGCTCAGGGACGGCAGCGAAGGTGGCAGGCGAGCGGAGAGATGGATCATGCAGCGCGGACAGGACGGAGCTTGGCGGCAGGTCTTACCAGGCTGCAACGGGGCTGGTGGAAGGAGAGACGCGAAGGAGCGAAGGATGGGCCGAAAGGCAGACAGACAGACGGACGACGGACAGTTATTTTACGGTCCTGCCCTCTCGCTGAGCCTCGCTAGTCCTGCGGCAAGGCCTTGGATGCCGGACGGGGGTGTGGGCCGGGGCTTTCTGGGCATCCAAGGGGCACAGCCCAGCCCCTGGCTGCCATGCCGGAAGGACTGCGATAGGAACGGGGGGGCTCATCTGCTCGGCTCTTTTTAGCCCCCGTCTTTATTCTCCAGCTAACGGGGGTCTGGAGAAGTCAAGGGTGGGCAATGCCTGCGAACGCTGCCTGAATAAGAGGGTGCTGGCAGGCTTGGTGTGTGGGCGGGAGACCCACGAGCTGCGGCCAGAGGGAAGGGCACCCCAGAGCAGCCCCCAGCCTTCACCCCTCCTTGGGGGCCTGACTCGGCCTCCAAATCGAGCCCCATCCACAAAACGAGAGCCTTGGGGCGCTGCCTCCCCTTCCCCGCGCCCCTCCGTGACCCCACGCCATCCCAGGGATGAAAGCCCGGCTCCGCTGTCCTGTCTCTCCTCCTCCCATCCAAACCAGCCACAGCTCTCCCCCTCCGTCGGGACAGGCCCGGAGGGGTCAGAAAGCATCGGGAAGAGCGACGAAATGACGGTTCTCCCGGCGGGAAGAGCAGCCGGTCTCTTGCTTTACACCCCGAAGGCTGCAATGAAGCGAGGGTGCAGGATGAGAGCACAAGCAGCCCCGTCCCTCTCCCCGCTTACCTGGGCAGGTGAGGCTGCCTCTTGCCGCCCGGTCGGCTGCCGGGGAGGACAGAGAGCGGGGCGATGGCGGTGAGAGGTGGCACAAGGGACAGCGGTGCGGGGAGGGGGGAGAGAGGAGACAAACAAATCAAGAGGCAGAGGGGTGACACACGGCGGAGTGACGGCGTGCTTACACCCCTCGGGGAGGGTGGCGGGACCCCAAAACACCTCCCTGCGCTCGGCACGGCCTCCGGCACCCGCCGGGCTGGGGGCAAATTGCTGGTGCAAATCGTCCCCCCTGGTTTCACGCCGTCCTCTGGACGATGGGGAAGGGGAGGCATCGACCCTCGGGCAGGAGGGCTGCCCGGAGCCAGGCTGGGGGTGTCTCCTTGGCGAGCATCCCCCCCCCCTCGCCAAGCCCCCAACTGCCTAAAATAACGTCCGCAGCAAACCCAGCCTGTTTTCATTGCAGGACCACAAAGCTGGGTGAGACTCTCAGCCCTTTGTGGGGGCCGAGCGAGACGGTTCCCCCCCCCCTAAAATCCCCCCATGGGGATACGTAGTCAGAGCCCCCAGCACCGTAAACCCAACAGCCCCACATCTGTAGCCGTTTCCCGAGGCGCAACAGTTCCCTGGCTGCTTCCCTGCTCCAGGGAGATGAATATTAGGAAACACCTCATTTAGGGTTGTCCGAGCGATCTTAATCCAGGCCCGTCGTTACACCACAGCCTCTCGTTTACTCCGTAACGACCCTTGCTCGCTGAAGCGGGGGATAAACCAGAACCTGGGCACGAAGGAGCCTGGGCACGGTCGCAGCCTGGGATGGGGGCTGCAGGTGGGGGGACGTGGCCGAAGCATCCCCATCAGCTTCCCCAGGAGCCGGGGGCAGGAATACGACCGGTCCCCCCCATTTCAGAGTCAATCCGGGATGGGGACCAGCACCGTTGTGAAGGGCAGGTGCAGGATTAACCCCACTGGATTACCCGGCAGCGGGTGCTTGGGGCAGGTCAGAGCTGTCGCTTATCCAGGCCAAGGAAGGATCGGCTCCTCTTTCCGCATCGCCCCGGATCAGGACTTAAGGCGCTGCTGCACAGCGGGACAGTCGTTAAGCCTCTTCGTTAGGGGAAGCTCCCCGGTGCCTGACGGTGCCGGGACCACGCACAGCTGAGCCCCCAGCCCAGCCAGGAGCCACCGGTCCAGCACCAGTCCCACGCGGGGAGATGCCGACCCCAGGCCCGTGGCAGGAGCCCGTTTCCGGGCCAGCGCTGGCTTATTGCTGTCTAAAAGAGTAGTTTAATTCGGCTTTGCATAAGCTCCTTCCTAATTGACTTACAGAGAGCCAAAACATGCCATTTTAAACCAAACACTGCCAGCTCGACGGAGACCTGACCCCGGCGCCTGTTTCCTGCTAGGGAAGCTCCTTTCGGTGCTCTGAAAGATCAGCCCTCCGGTTTTCCTAAAAATCGGAACCTTTGCAAAGCAAATTCGGTTGTCCGAATCCTGCAACCACCCAGTCCCAGCACCGGTATCGGTCCGAACCGGCACTTGCAGCCACATCCTCTGCTCTACCCTCAGAGGTTTCTGCTCCGAGGTTATTTTCCCCTGATTTGGGCTATTTTCAATTAAATCACGGCTATTTTCACGAACACACGACGGTGCAAGGAGCTTTGCCTAGGCTGCCTGCAACGGGGATGGGATGGAAGAGGGCGGCACGGCAGGGAGCGAGGGCAGGACACGTCGGGCATCCTGGTGAGAGGCAGAGGTTGGCACGGGCAAGGAAAAACAAAACAAAAAAAGGAAAAATAAGGAGGAAAATAAAATCATCACGCACGCTAAAGAGCAAAGCACAGCACAGGCGATGCCACCTTGGGAGCCCCTGCAGAGCAAACGCCACAATTAAAAGATTAAAAGAGGAACAGGATCAAATCCTCAAAGCGGGTCAGCCTCCAGCCAGAACTTTGCAAAACGTTCTCTCTCAGACCAGGAGCTTTATTATTTTTCTTTTTTTTTTTTCTTCCCAGGTCTCCAAATGGCTGCTCCCTGAGATCCCAACTCCGGGGAAGAGAAAACATTTTGCGAACAGCCCGCCTGGAAATCCGCCGCCGTTTGAAGCAAGCGGGCAGGCAGGTGGGGCCAGCGCCAGCCCATCAGCAGCAAAGTCGCAAAATAATAGAAATATATATGGAAAAAAGAAGGAAAAAGAAAAAAAGACCCAAAAAAAAAAAAGACTTGAAAAGGGAAATCAGTGTCTTGGTGGGATGCCTCTCGCAATTGAGTCATTGCTTCCACGGCAGCCCGACGATACGGTCTGCACTACTGGTAGCACCAGGATTACCCGCCATCTCCCGTGCCAAACCCTGCCGCCGGCCGCTCTCCCGGGCCGCAGCCCCGCAGACGGTTTCACATACTTGATATTCTGGGGACAGGAAGGAAGGAAGGAATTTCAGCTAAAAAANTGCCCCGTAGCTTACACGAAAAAAAAAAAAAAAAAAAAATTAAAAAAAAAAAGAAAAGATTCAGCTTCCTCCCCTTCCCCCTCACCACGGCACGGCAGAGGGAAAACGCGTTGGCCCGGCTGCGTCCAGCCCCGACGCTCCTCTCGCTGGAGCGGCTCCAGCCTTGCAGCGGAAAGCCGCGCCGTGCCGAGGATGCGCATCTCCCGGGGACATCCCTCCGCATCCCTCCAGGAACGGGGCGTGTATCCGCATTTCCCCGGGACCGGGACGTGCGTCCTCTGGGAACGCTTCGCTGCTTCTCCGGGGACGGCTGGCAGGGAACGGAGGGCTGGAGGCTCAAAGCCGCCCGCCGCTCCCGCTCCGCAGCCGACCCACCGACTGCTGCACGATGACGCATCGGGGAAGCTTGTAATTACGCGTCTGCGTCTAAGTTTGCACGGCGAGGCAGATTTAAACCTTGCTAGGGTGTCGCTAGCAAATGAAAGAAAAGAGGAGGAATAAGATCGTTTCTCGACATTTTTGGCCGCCTGCAGACGCAGCTTGCGACGACCCCCCCCCCTCCCCGTCCCCCCGAGAAGATCGGGGTTTCTTCTCATCGTTTCCCACACGAGAGCGCACAACAGGTTTCCCACTCCCAGCCGGCAAAGCGCGTCAGAGCCCGCTCCAAGAGCCGGACAAGAGTATCCCTCCGGGGATTATTTGGCCGCTGTTGGATGAAGAACCCGGTGTCTCCATCCCCGCCGCGTTTGCAGGCTGTGACCCAGCTCCTTCTTCCCGGCAGCGGAGCTGGGATCGCCAGCGAGCTGCCAAGCCCAGGGGTTCGGCAGGGCCGGGGTAGCACCGCCGGCAACGCAGCGGCCGGCCGAGATCCGGCGCGTCCCCGTGGCACGCAGGCTACGTGCGACTGCCAAGCCACCCTGCAGCTGCTGCCCGTCCGCCCGCAAATCCACGAGGCTGGAGTCATCCCGGATCCATCTGGGGTTTATGCAGCAAAGCTTTTTCCTTCTCTCTCTCTCTCTCTCTGCTTATTATTTTTTTTTTTTTTTTTCCAAGGGAGAAAAGCAAAGCAAAGCCTCAGCCCTCAGGAGGCGGCTGGTAGCACATTTCATTTTGCAAATCAGATGCAAAGTCCCGTGTACACGCCACAGCAAACTGAATTTAAATCCCTGGATTCCTCCAGCAACTTTGCTGCAGCAGACAGGGGATTCTGCAAAAGCTTTGTTTAAATTAAGACTTTTAATTAAATGGGGGAAAAGAAAAAAAAAAAAATTAACACGACGAGCACAGCAGCCCTGGTCGTTTAATGGCGCAGCAGACTCCATTCCCCACATTTCTAATTGTCTGTGTGCTGCAAATTTTTGCAATGCCAATTCCCCACGGGGAGGAACGGAGGCTGAGCATGGGGACAGCTGTGATTTCGGGCAGAGCCAGTCGGTTACGCAAAATTTGTTGGGTTTCGCAGTCGCGATGCCTACCCGGCTCGCCGGGCCGGGGTCCTCCACCATCACTCTCCCCTACGAGGGGGCAGCCGGGGAAGGAAAACCCTAAACAACCCCGGAGGTGGCTGTGGGAGCTCCTGAGCAGGATTAGACCCAAAAAGGGACCGAGATTGGAGCGCTCTGCCTGGCAGAGACCAGCAAGAGCTGGGGAAGAGCACGGAGGGGCTGCGGGAGCCACGGCGGGAGGCGAGGAAGGGGAGAGCGAGTATTTACATCCTCATTAGATAATGTTTGCGAAGCACTTTGTGCACGCACCCTGCTACGTAAATGTCAAATATCCTGACCACGACCGGCAAAGTCAGGCCAGATCAGCGGCAATCCTGCACACTGAAAGCCCTTTTCTCCCACAAAAATTCTGTTTTAAAAAGCCCGTGACATCCTTCCCCTCCCCGCCTGCAAGAAACCCACGGCACGGGAGCGTGGAGGGAGCCCGACGGGGAAAACCGAGCTGGGATCCAAACTCCCTACCAAGGAAGATGAGGTTTACACGCAGCACAGGGCCCAGCTTTTCCGGGAACGCTTCCGGAGCAAGGACCGTGAGCAGCTCCACATCACTCCCAAGCTCTGCCTGGGCCGGGCAGTGTAATCATTAACGGTGCCACTCATCTCCTGGAAAACACGGACTGGCAGATCTGGTTTGTCCGGCACTGACGGCGCTTTTGGGGTGCGAGATATGTAGCAGCGAGCGAGATACGGAATAACCTACCCCGAAGGGACGTTTTTTTCTCCCACCTTCCTCCTAAATAAAAGCCGCACACCCCGCAGCGGGGAAGATCTCGCCTCTTTCCACCAGCGCAGCTCTCAAAATCCTTTCCTCCAGCTTCCCCGTGGCTCCTTCTATGATTAAAACCGTGGTGATACAAGAGGTTAGAGGGCGGCGAGTAAACCCACGTACAAGCCACGTCCCTGGTGCTGGATGGTGCTCACTGGTGATGCGCATCTCCTAACACTGGAGGAGGAAGATCCACACTGGTTTGCACTGGTCTGTCTCTCCCAGGAGCCTGCCTGGACATCGACGGGCTGTCGGGAGCCCCATGCCCACCTCAAAACCATCGTTTGCTTGGTGGTGGCACGAGGGCAGGAGCCGCTGGGGTGTTTTTGGGGGGCAAAGTCCTCACATTAACTCATTTTCAAGTCATTTCTGTTGCGGAAGAGCCGTGCCACCCAGCCAACGAGCGATTCCCAGCTTGGCCAGGGCACTTCAGGCACCTGACCTTAAAGAGCGGAGGAGACTGCGGCTATTTAAAGAGCAGAGAGAAGTCTTAAGCCCGGTAATGACGCCCCGCAGCTCCCCGAGGCGGGGAAGTTGGGCAGCAAGGCTCACGCTGCACGTCCCCGCTCCGACACACCACTGGGACCCGATCTTGCCGCTTCCCAACCCGGGATGGGAGAGAAATTCAACAGCTCCTTAATTTCTGCTCCGGAGGGGATGGCTGCAGACAGGCAGAGCCTCGTCGCTGGCCTCATGGTCGGGTTCTCCGGCTAATTAAGTGTTACGCAGAGGAAAAGCGCGGTGGGGTGGTTTCGTGCTCCATCCCAGCCCCTGTCTCGCACACACGCTCTATCCCCCAAACCAGCAGAAAGCCACGCAAAGTGCTCGTTGGCGAAGGACGTAAGAAATACGGCGCCCGTCCTGCCAACGAATGCACCAAACCACCTTTCGGCGCAGCAGTGTGTGCCGACGCGCCGGGAACCCACGTTGAGCATCTTCAACGCCATCGGCCAAGGATGTCTCCAGCGGATGCGGCACCGCAGCCGCCCCTAACGCCCTGAACCGGTTTCTTCTGGGGCACGGGGAGCGAGACGAAAACCTTGTTTTCAGCAGAAAGCCATGCCGGCGGCACAAACGGGCGAGATCCGTACGGAACAGACGCTGTTGCATCCCTGTGGCTGGACTGGGAGTCCTGGTCCATGAGCCCAGGGCTGTCACAATCCGCCTCCATCCCTCAAGTCACCCCAAAAGCAAATGTTTTTTGTGGTTTGTTGTTTTGTTTTTTTTTTTCCTGGGGTTTATTCCCCCAGCTCACATCCCTCTGCCCGGTCTGCTTGGGCACAGATGCCAAGCGGGGTCCGAGCCGGCCGTTGAGGAGCGGGGTGCCCGTTTCCAGCTCCCAAACGTGCAGGGACCTCCATCTTCCCACACACAGAGCGGGGAAGACGCGGGCAGCGCTGCCTACCTGGGACCACGCTGTCTGGACACTGGAGCTGGGGGGGCAGGGGGGGATCAGTGGGACCCTCAGCGTCCGCTTGCCCCCCGTTCCCGGGGCAGAAGGTGAACGCGTCCCGCTGGGGTTTAATTAGCTTAATTGCCTGCGAGGAACTGGGTTCTGGAGAGGGTAAGAGGGCAGTGAGATGCCCCATCCGTCTCAGGGGTGTACCCCCCCCACACCCCAAAAGCCCTCCTGAAGAAATTCAGGTTAAAACTGAGGCTATTTGGGGCAAAATGGTCCCGCTCTGCCTGGGGAAAATATTGACCAGCCGGAGAGTGAACCCGGGTGTTTCCCCCTTTCTCATTTCAGCCACATTTTACCCCCGCTGGGAGGTGGGG
>VXBL01006600.1:21472-47737 GCA_013400195.1 Aramus guarauna | reverse complement strand
TTTTTAGGTAGGCGTGAAGGTAGGTGTTCGTACAAGAGGATGCAATGGACTTTCTTACACATTAGAATATACAAAATCGAAAGGAGACTCTGATGAAGAAGTAGTTCAAGACGGTGAGTTTCTGATGCAGCAGAGCAAACTTTGGTGGTGGGGAAGAATAACCTATTAGGTGTTTGCCAAGGTACAGGTTAGAACTTACTTGAACTAATGAGTTATAGCAAGAGGTCTGTTATGGGAATTGTTGTCACCTTAGTTTCTGTTTTGAAATAACCAGTTAGTTCAAATCTGCAGCTCTGCAATCTCTGCCTCAGAGACTACTCCACCAGAATAGTCTAGTCCATCATTCGTGTCTTTGGAGGTGGCTAATAGCAGATATTTAGTGAAAAAATACAGAACAATGCATAGATACAGGAATACTTGAGCAGCATACCTAAACCAAGGCTTGGCAAAGTAAAAAATTTATTTGCAAGGGATTTTCCCAGTTACCTTAACTAGTCTTATTCTTCTTTGATTTGTAATTTGTTTTTAACCTCTTTACGCTTTCAGCCTCTACATAGCTTTGTAACAACAGTTTCTATGATTTTAGAGTATTTTTAAAATTGTTTTCATATGCTGGTATTATTTCTTCCTGATAATTTCATTTAGCATACCATGATAAGTTTATTGCTANGTGTCCCCTCCCAACTCCTTGTGCATCCCCAGCCTCCTCACTGGTGGGGTGGGGTGAGAACCAGAAAAGGCTTTAGCTCTATGTAAGCACTGCTCAGCAGTAATGAAAACATCCATGTGTTATTAGCACTGTTTTCAGCACAAATCCAAACCATAGCCTCACACCAGCTACTGGGAAGAAAATAAACTCTATCCCAGCCAAAAATGTACACTTCAGAAAAGGGACCTCTTTCTGTTCCTAAAATGAACTACTAATTCTTAATCTGTAAAGGTTATAAAGGATATCTTTGAAAGTTCATACGTTTGCCTTACTATAGGATTCAGTATTGCTAATAGCTAATGTAGACCTAGTAGTTTTGGCAGAGCAAACAAATAATAATCTTGAGAGAGGAACATTTGGTTTTCCAAGATTTTTGGGGCATCTTACTGGATGCACAGACTGTAAGAATGGTAGGAAATGGGTTACTGACCATAATGCATGGGAATTAATGTTGAAGCTACGATTTGTTCCAAGGTTCTACAGCTTATTTCCCTGGGTATCATGTTTTTAAAATCCCATCTCCCCCTCCCCAATACATAGATTCATGTGCACACACAAATAACAGTGCTAGACTGTTGCTAGAGTTTTATAGGTAGAGTAAAAACAGTGATGGAAGTGCTTCATGTGACATGTGGGAAATCAAGTTATGCTGGTAGTCTTCATAATTAGCTGCCATTTTTTTATCACTGGTTGAAAGATAATTTTAAAGTGAATCATGATTTTGCTGTATGTAATTTTTTTTGTCTTTCTTGTCTTCAAGGGGTTAGAGTGTTTATTGAGAAGAAGGCACAGCTGACACTTCTAGGAACTGAAATGGACTATGTAGAAGACAAACTGTCCAGTGAATTTGTCTTCAATAATCCAAACATCAAAGGAACATGTGGATGTGGAGAAAGCTTTAACATCTGAAGTTTCAAGACTACTTCTTTGACTTTGAACGCCCCAAAAACACTTACTGTTATGGCTTTCGGAAGCAAATGCATTTTCTTCAGGTTCGTAGGCTGTGTAAAGTGTGGATACCATTAAGAAAAATAAAGTAAAATAATTTTTAAAATGTAAATTGTGTGTTAAATTCCACCACTAATATAGTTATGCTGTAATTTGTGATGAGTTGGGATCCAAAAGGTAAGAACACTGAAGTGCCGTAGTAACATCTCTGTACTTTCACATGCCAAGGAAATAAAATCTCACTGTTCATTTTCTTTGTCCACTCTACTCACACTTCCCCATCCAGAACCCGTTTGAAAGAATATATTGCTTATGTGTTCTGATTTGATGGGGGGCAGGGGGCGGAAGGGAAAAAAAGCCCAACCATTTATATGCATTTGTTTATAAAGATTTATATACACAGGCACACAGTCCTCAGCTTCAGAGTATACTATAATTATGTAGATGCTTGCTTTGTTTTTTGTAGTTTTCTGGTGCTTTCATCTTTATGTGTGGGTTTTCTGGTGGTTTATTTTCCGGTAAATCTAGGGAAGTCCAAAAAGAAGTTCATATATTAATATAGTGGTAGGCTACCATAGCACTGCTTGTAGTAATATTTCAAAATGGGCTAACCCAATTTTAATTCTGTTCCTTTCCTTATTGAAGGCGCAGTCTCTGTTGTACTTGGAAAGCCATTTTCAAAAACATGAAATATATTCAGGCACTGGAGTACTAAAGCAGGGTACACACAAGCCTTGTTCCTCACATTTCTGACATCTTTCTTGACTTAAATTACAAAGTTGGTAAAACTGCTTCTAGATTCTGATTCCCCATGTTCACAGAATGTGCTGTCTGTACACCAAAAGCTATGAATGCTTTTTTTTGGAGAGAAAAATCTTACACTTCTCATTACTTTTTTCTGTAGCCACATCTGCTACTAAGTTTGTTACAGCTTGAACTCTGTTTTGTATCTCTGTAGGTACTAGGGTTTTTTGCCAAAGCTTATGGTAACTTCTATTTAACTCCTGTCTTGAGGTTAACTTGGTAACGGGAGAAAAAACATTTATAATTTTAAAAATCCCTAGTGTTTCATAATAGTTTTAAAATATTCCAGACAATAATTAAAATACCATGTTTATAGAATTTAACATTCTCCTAATCAGAATTTTGTTTGTGTAAACCAGTGTTTTTCAAGCTTGCAAAGCCTTCAGCACTTTTGCTGGTGCTCAGGCAGAAGTGTAACTGTTTCTCCAGGCCTTCCCAAAAGCCAGTATGAGAGGAGTACTGTTCCATCCTTTTGTCTCCATATTTCCCTGGTTGTCCAGAGATGACATTGTTCAGCTACGCTGCTGCCTTGTGCAGAAGAGAAGAGAACCGGTCTGCCTGGGTAACTGATGGGAACAGCTGGAGAAAAGGGTGCAGATACAAAGGAGGGCACAACAGGGGCTGCGGTCTTGCAGTCAAGGAGAAGAAGGTGTTGAGGTGGAGGTGAACTGAGAGCATTAAGGCTGCATGTTAAAAATCCAGAGCTCACGTTGATCTGGTCAGTTACACCCCTGTGTCTGTGAACAACTTTGGTATAGTAATGTGCTGAAGAGGTAGAATTGCACCTACATTTTTATTCTTGATAAAATAATTCTTGATGTGTTTTATGTAGTCCATAGGAACAGGTGGTCGGAATTTTCACACCTATGGTTTAATATTGTATTTTGGTTGTATACTATATCTCTTTTTGATGTAAAAACACTACTTCCTTCAACAGCCAACTGTTGTACACAGTTACTTTATATAGTGATTCAGGAATAACTGGTAATACACTGGCTAGCTGCATTTATAGTGCTGTAATTCTTTCAGTCTTGCCAAACAAAAAACAAACAGACAAAAAAAAGCAGTTAATGTGATATAGCTGCACTAATAAGTCTAAAACTCCAAGCTAAGGGCATTTCTTCAGATTGTGTTCCTCTGCTTCTTGCCAGAGGATATGACTTTGAATGTGGTAGCACTGGTGGCTGCTAAGAGTGCTAGTACTTACTCATTTACCTTGTTTTGGTGTGCTTTGAGTTGAAGGGGATTGGTTTGGGGATTTTTTTAGACCTGTGGCATGTATAGCAATCCTTTTCAAGTGTTTTGTGTATAGGCTTTAAATGAAAGTTTGCACTTTTGTACTGCCATGAAATAATCTTCCAAATTGTCACTTTACTAAGACACCTAACGCACAATGTGTTAAACTTCTGTTAAAGTGCTATTTACAGCTGCATAGGAACATGGTTTTGCTGATTGGTCCATTATAATTTTGTGCAATACTGTATGTAGAGTTCTCCAGTTATAATAATAAATACTGCCTGTTGTTAAACATGAAATGTTCCTATCTTCAATGATTCTGTTCACAATAATAGACAAGCACTGGGAGGGAGAATAGGTTTATATGCTGGGATTACAGCCTGGATACATTACTGTTACATGAGTTAATATTTATTAGAAAAAAAGAAGACATTTCCAAATACTAACAGCCTTGGAATACCGTAGAAACATACAGCAAAAAAAAAAAATTAACTACATACAGAAAGGTATTTGTGCATACTGGAAGGGTGGGCTATTAATGCATATATATATACCTATATTAAACTTCATGACATACCATTCTCAGGGTAAAAATTCTAACAGGCAAGATGCTTATTTTGAAGGCTTCTGCATGACAAAAAAGTTAACTGTGGTACATTTTAATGCAGGATAATGATTTGGATCAAAGTAACTGTTGCCTAGCAAATTAAAAACCTTTTATGTCAATTTGAGGATGAGAGTCAATGGGCATTCCTGGCCATTCTACTACAGTGCTGTATAATGGCACTAATACGCCATAGTGTACTATGTTTATGACACGTTTGGGGTTTTCTCTTAGATAAAGTCTTTCCACCTCTAAAGCGAAGTTTCCTTTGCCTGTTAGGTGAATTTTCTGAATGATACAGGGTAAAGTAATAAATTTTGGAAAAATGCTAGAGATTGTTGATACAGTTGCATATTCCTGATGCTGGGGAGAGAGAACCAAATCCTTCGTAGGGCCAGGAGGGTGGAAACACAAGAGTTCACTTTCTGTTGGAGTTCTTACGGAACTTGTGAAAAAACTCTTGCTTGCACCAGCAAGTCAGTATTCCTGATCCACCCCTTTTTACAGCTCTCTTTGAATGGCTCAAGAACAACAACTTGTTTAGGAAAACACTGAACAGTTCAACACGCAAGTCATCCTGACAACACATGATGGGACAAACTGAGTTTGAACTCCAAAATAAAGATAAGATGCAGGTAATGGGACTGTGAAATTTAATGTCAAGGAAAGACACTTTTTATTTTTCATTTAAATCTTATCTGCCTTAGGTTGCTTCTATATTTTTTATTATTATTATTGTAATTATTATTGTCCCCATTTATTTAAATCAGCACCTTCACTAGTGGAAAAATTCTGCAACAGTACCACTATTGTGCTTACAGTCTGCCTGGCTATTTATAGATACATTTTTTTCTGATGCTAAAATTCTGCAGTCCCTTCGGACAGAAAAATTCAGTAGTTGTCTAATGTGGCACAGTGTGCATCTCTGTGTTCGTCCCAAAAGAACCCTCGAAGGAGTAGTTGAAAAATTACTTTTTGTCTATAAAGTGATCTGCCAGTGCGCAGTTTGGCCTGTTTTGTTCTTTACTGCCACTTTTAACACATACAAGATATAGTGCTTCAATGTGGTGCGCAAAACTGCAAGTACTTAGCACAGTTCCACATGCATTTGGGTTTGAGCACCGCTTGAATCGCAATTTTTGTATGCAATATCTAAGCAATATCTTATATTTATATTGTATCTTATGCAATACCTTTGTATGCAGTATCTTTGTATGCAATATCTAAGCACTTAAAGAGAGAGACAGCGAGGGAAGATTAACCTCTGAATTTAAGGAAGGTCTTCACCCTCATCTCTTAGAGCGCCTTTGGGTGGGCGGTCTCCCAGCCCCTGCGTGCCCGGGATGCCAGCACTGCTGCCGAGCTCCTGGCACGTCGGAGCCCGCGGTCGCAGAGCACGTCTGTCCAGGGGCGGGGCCCTGATCCCTCTTGTCGTCATAGAAGTGCTAGGTCATGGGAACAGGCACTTGCTGCCGCTGGGTGGCAGCAAGTTTCCACTCGGCGCCTTTCAAAAGGCCCGTTTCGAAAATTGCCCTATCTCCAATAGTCTTCTAAGTTTCCTCTTGCATTTGCCGAACACGGGAGTGGTTTTGCTTATACTGATGAAAACTCTTGTTCCGCTGTGCTGTTCGTCCTTCTCGTATTCTGTCTTGTGCTTTTTACCCGTTCCTGAAGGATGGCAGATGACTGCAGAAACACAAAAATGCCCATCACTCCAGGGCTCCTGATGCAAAGAGAAGCAGAGGAGCAGGGCAGAGCTTTCTGACCAGCTTGGGTTGTTGAAGCATTGGGATTTTTTCACCTTTCTTCCCCTTGCTAGCAGTGTGCTAATGTACCTCACTGATGTTGTGTCAGGCTCCAAATTATTGCAGATTTGATTCTGGCAGTTAGCTTTAACCTCGCAGGTAACAGAAATCCCTTGCTGGGATGGCACAGTCTAACAGGACAAAGCATCTCACAAAAGAGTATAGTCTCTATTCACAACAGAAATACACCCATCCCCTACACTTTACTTACCTGGGTTTTTACTGATTGCATAATGATTTTATTGCTTATGATTCTAATGAAAAATACCTTCTGTAGCTTACTGGAGCTAAGTCCAGACAGCATGAGTAAGTTCCCCTGACTAACTAATGAAACGAGACAGCCTCCAAAAATTTGAAGTGAACTTGTTAACAGAATTCAATTCATACAGAGGATTTGCAGCCAGCCACTTCCTTTTTCAACCACGTTTTAATCTTTAATTTATTCACAATGAGTCATTCACATAGACCTTTCATTCCTAATCACAGTAGTCCTTCTGATTAAATACTAAATAGTTCTGTGGAGTGTGCGTTTAAATTAGATTGCTCTTAATTATATTATTTCCTTCCTTGTTTTACATAAGAAGCTTAAATGCAAGCAAGTATTCAAATAAGGAGAAAAGGCAAGGTACTAATGAACGTAATGTTGTGGGATCTTATGAAGCACATAGGTGGTAGGGAACGGGAACCCATTCCTCCTGCCAGCCTCTGTTTCCACAAGACATTTGCAGAAGTAGTACTCCTCTTTGCAAATGAGACCTACCTGAAGTGTACAATCAAGGTCTCTTTCTAGTGACTATCTAATGAATAATTAATTGGTTCAACAAGGGCAAGTGCTGGTACTTGGGTCACAACAACCCTGTGCAACACTACAGGCTTGGGGAAGAGTGACTGGAAGGCTGACTGGTGGAAAAGGACCTGGGGGTGTTGGTCAACAGCTGGCTGAATGTGTGCCACCAGTGTGCCCAGGGGGCCAAGAAGGCCAACAGCATCCTGGCTTGTATCAGAAACAGTGTGGCCAGCAGGACTAGGGAAGTGATTGCCCCCCTGTACTCAGCACCGGTGAGGCCACACCTCAAGTACTGTGTTCATTTTTGGGCTTCTCACTACAAGGAAGACATTGAGGTGCTGGAGTGTGTCCAACGAAGGGCAATGAAGCTGGTAAGGGGTCTAGAGCACAAGTGTTATGAGCAGTGGCTGAGGGACCTGGAGTTTGGCTGGACAAAAGAAGGCTGATAGGAGACCTTCTCGCTCTCAACAATTACCTGAGAGGAGGTTGTAGGCAGGTGGGTGTTGGTCTTTTCTCCCAAGTAACAAGTCATAGGATGAGAGATATCATGAAAAATTTCTTTACTGAAAGAGTTGTCAAGCACTGGAACAGGCTGCCCAGGGAAGTGGTTGAGTGACCATCCCTGCAGGTATTTAAAAGATGCGTAGATGTGGTGCTTAGGGACATGGTTTAGGGGTGGAATTGGCAGTGCTAGGTTAATGGTTGGACTCCATGATCTGAAAGGTCTTTTCCAACCTAAACAATTCTGTGATTCTATGGTTCTACTACTACCCCAAAATAAATCCAATACTTGGGTATAAAAAGTAATAATATACAACTGCTGTTTGGAAACTTTGTTGAGAAGAGAAAATATATTGCTTCTCCTTGAGATACATCTTCTGAATTTCTGCCTTTGCTATTTGAGCCATGAACTGAGGTTCAACCCAACAAACACTGGCAAATCTTGCTGAAGTGGTTTTAGGAAGTTCCTGGGTAGTTGTCCTCTCTGTTTGAGGCTGCCACTCCTACAGCAGATTTGTGAAACAAGTGCTTGAGCCTTAACTCTTGAGATTGATTTATGTTAATGTGTTGCACTGTGCACTTAGTTGCTGCAGGAAAGGGACCTATTTATTCTTGCTGAAATACAGGAAAACCCTAGGAAAGTTATAAATAGTCATGCAGTTTACTTCAACTATCCTATCAAGAAGAACTAGAGACCATCTGCCTATGTCTGCCTACCTGCTGCTAGGATATTGTAAGTTGCCTCCCACAATATTCTTTTTATGAAGAACCTCTGGTTTCTACAAATAATTTAGAACATTAAAATGCTCTTGCAACCCTTAAACCCAAAGCTTGTTAAACATGTAACATGGAGCTTTGCCATTCCCATTTGATGGACATGTCCCACCGGACTCAGAAAACCGGTTTTGAACTCCAGGTTTGGATGCTTTCAAATAAAACCATTCACGTTAGATCTACGCATTTGCCATCCTATGTCTTCCTGAAATTTGTGCTGCAAGGGCTGTACTTAAACTGGTTAAAACAGTCCTGTATTGTAATTAGGCCCATATGTCACAATAAAAAGGCTTTTGCATGCACACAGTTCTAAAAATGGAAGCCTTGGTTTATTATGAATTGGAAAAATATTTCCTGGAAAACAGCACTCTGGTGGGAACATGCCTGCTCTGACTTTTTGCATGGGGGGTGCTCTGGTGCACCGCAAAGGCTGGGGCTTTGTTTGTGCTCTGCTTGATACTTTTGGCCATGCTAGCTCCAGAAGCTTCCCTCATAGTCACCTGCTGCTTAAAGCAAGCCCGCCACAGACCGTGGTACTTCTAATTCAATAAAGTGTCCTTTTGTGCAGGAGGTAAGAGGAGAGTGGAAAACAGGCAGAAACTCAGGCATTTTCCACCCAAAGTAAAATATTTAGTAAAATATTTAGCCAAATAAATATAAAATTTCTGCTGAAATCACGAAGCATTGTATCTGTCCTTGTGCCAACCTGAGCTGCCATTTACTGGCACTCATTTTCACGGCACGGAGGCTCCAGGAGTCACTCCATGACTGACACCAGCCTTCCCCTCCAGCCATACCTGCTAAAACAGAGCTAGGGACTGCAGTGCCACAACGTGAGGTTTCCCCGCCTTTTTGGGTGCAAGGGAAGGACCAAACCTCCCTCTTCCCTCCTGATGAAGCCAAATAGAGAAAAGGTGTCACAGGGCAGCCAAGGCCCCGCCAGTGGCGGCCATGTTCCCCACCTCCGGCTGCCGCTGCCCTACGGCTCCTCAGCACCCTCTGGTGCTCCCCAGACACAGTGTCCTGAGCCGCTATTGGCTACCTCAAGCTCTGTCCCCACCCCACCCACCAAGTACACCAATCACGTGCTCCAAGGTAGGCTGATCCACCCCCCCTTAGTGAAGCTGCTGAGGGTGGGGAGGTGACCGTGGGCATTCCCTGCGGCAGCTCCCTGACACAGTCCGGCTGAGGGGCAGCGGATGTTTTGTCCAGGCCTCGTTTTCCTCCCTCCCTAACGAACGTCATCTCATCAGGAGTGTGGTGATTTGTGTGTGGTGCGTGGCGAGGCCTACCAGGGGGTAAAAGAATGATAAGTGAGGAAAATTTAGTTTTTTAGGATGAGGTTGCTGCTGAAATCTCTTGGCCTGGGAATCGTCTCATAAGGAAAGTGAGAAATCCTGCCATCTTTGAGAAGGTTTTAAACTCTGGGGGACAAAGTCCTGTGACGCATAATACAGAAGGACCATCGCTGGCTCACCAGACGTTGGAGAATATAGGAGCTACTCTTGGGCATTTGTAGTTTTCCTGTTCATCTTTTTACCTTTTAATTCTGTTTCTCTATCACATCTTTTAATTACTAATTAAAATTGCTTCTTCAGCCCAGTGAAGGCACAATGGATCAAAATAGGAAAGATATACTGCAAGAAGATACAGAGCAGAAGAAACAGTCATTTCCTCTTGGTTTGATAGTGAGTGTTGTAACAGTGTAAAAGCAGTTTGTAGGTTTTCCCTGTCGTCTAATTTCTTTTTTCCTTATTTTTTTTATGGACCAGTTGGCTAAGTAGCTCTACAGTACCAAATTTTATTGGTTAAAAAATCCTCTTTGGTATGTATAGTGGAACTGTTAAGAGTGCAAAGATATGCTAGGCTAAGAGTCACAAATCTGTACTGAATTTTTGTAGTGAAAAAAGAATTCATACCAGAATGTATAGTGGTGTAACATTTCAATTTCAGTACTTACGAGCATAGAATTTCAGTTATTACCATTTTGCCCTATTCTGAAAAAAGTAACTATTTGTCTTATCTTCGTGGTGTAAATCGGAAGATGATTTTGTTTCTCAGTGGTGCTGTATGTAGCAGTACACTTGGTCAGATGATCAGTAAGCAGCAGGTATCTGATGCTGCTTTGTCCCTTGGATTGTGTGGCCATACATAGTCATTTATCTTAATGAAAACACCTCGCTTTCTTTCATAAACTTTGAGTAGTCTTTGAGTAAACCAAAAAGCTACTGCAATCCCAATAACAGACATTCTGCCAGTTTCTAGACTGGTTTCTAGTCTAAGCAATGCTGCTTACATCTATACAGAAATGGTCAGTTTCTTATGAGTTTTCTGTAAAATAAAATTATTTCTAATGCATACTATGTGGATCCAGTATTTAATAGAGCCACTGCAATCCCAACAACAGACATTCTGCCTAGACTAGTTTTTAGTCTAAGCAATGCTGCTTACATCTCTACAGAAATGGTCAGTTTCTCATGAGTTTTTAGTAAAATAAAATTATTTTTAATGCATAATATTTGGATCTATTATTTAATAGTGTAGGACAGCAAACAAATAGCACATCTTTCTCATGGTTTGGTGCCTTATCTTCACAACTTCCTTGTAAGAGATTGGCTGGCACTGAGTGCTGGACACAAGCTAAACAGAGGTATACATAATGTTACAGCTTCCTTAGATTCACTTTCTCCCTCCTAGTGATCTGTTTTATGCATGTATCCTTACACATTGTTCCAGACAAATTACATTTGTAGACTATTTTTGGACAATTTTATTAATCAAGGAAAATGAGATATTTTTTTCATGGAACAGTTGCCATCTACAGTCTGTTATAACCATTATAAAATATATGCATAATGTTCAAATCGATCCAAAGGGAATGTATTCTGTCATTATAGTGGAGCGCTGGGAACATGATTCATCATCTCTTATGTGATCATTTTGCTTTTATCTTCATACCTAACCCTTGATTACTTTTTATACTATTAGATTGTAAGATTTTTGTGGAAAGAATTATTTTGTTTGTATTGTATGAAGATCAATGGCTACAAAAATGTAACTCTTATAAAAATTTCTAGTCTTTAAAAATCTTAATAATAATAATGATAATAATAATAATAATAGGAAACTTTGTAGTCATCCATAGAATTTATTTTTACAGTCTTGCACCATTAATGTGAAAAAATTCCTATATTCTTTTCAGATATCCGAATTGTTGTCAATCCTCGCAAATATTAAGAATGAGCAGCAAAAGTAGCTATCACTTTTGGAGCAAGCACACATTTCTCTCTTCTGTACTATACAGTCAGAAGTAAGATCTAACAATTGGAATGCTTCGATATGTAACAAACACAGCTTTCTTTCTAATGAATTTGTTAGTATAAGTTGTTGAGAAATAGATGTTGCAAAGGAAAATGCTGAATCACCAAGAACAGGAATGAGAATCCCAGACAGTTTCATATCTCAAGATGGCAAACCGCTGTCTAAATCAAAGTTAAAAATACTTGTTTCTGGAGGGCACAAAAAAACTGATATTTGTGACCTACTGCAAAAACATACACTCCTTTAGGTACTTAGATCAAAAATTGCCTTCCTATGCCAGTTTCTTTGATCCAAGAGAAATGGGAGATATTAGCAAAATACAACAATTTAGGAAAGAGAAAAGGCTTCAGCTGACATTCAAGACTTCCTCCATTTCTACGTTACATGCTTCTGATGGTGAGCAGTCTGTACTGATAATTATTTATGCATGTCTCAGAATAGCACAAATGAGATTAGCCAGGAACAACAGAACAAAAATTAAAAGAAGGAAAAAAATTGAGCCTGAATTTCAAGAGACAGCTCCTGAATATGAGAAATCTGATATTACACTCTTAAATCATTTCCAAATAATAGAAACATTAATATCTGGGTCATGGAAAAAAGATGTTTGTCAAAGCAAAAGTAGGCAAGTGATCTGCTGCATTTATTTACACAAAACATTTATTTTTCCACAAAACCCTGCAAGAAATATCAAAAACATATACAAAATCATGACAGGCATTAGAGAGCTCTCTCAGATCCGTGATGTGTTACATTTGGCCCTCAAGCAGAGAGGTCGTTAATTCTTACAAGTTTGTTAGTTGCTCCTGACATTGAATTCAGTGAGAAATTTGGCTTGGATTTCAGTGGGAGCTGAATTCATGTAATCAATTTTCTCCTCATCTGAGCAAAGCACCGGATTCTCAAATGAATGATACCTTGGTTTTTTAACTATACAACTGCTCTGGAGTGTATTAACAGGCTTTTTTATGGATCTGCTACACCTAATGGCTTGAATACACTGTGACCGCTCTGTGTGGAGAGGCTACCACAGCAAAGCATCTTTGATCCCACTTGAACAACAGAGAGGAAAATCTGTGCCAAAGCAACACTTTCCATATTTCTCCCCTCCTCCTCATTTTCATGACTTCAAAGTACTTCAGGGCTTTGTATCATTTTTTCATATATTACTCTGTATGTTTGTGTGTGTGTTTGTGTGCATGCACATCTAAGAAAAACACCAGTTAATGGCTCTGAGTGGCCTTCCTACATAGCTGGGAATAAATTAAACCAATTTGTATAGCTTCTGGTTTCTCAGATATAACCTCAAATCTCCAAGGAACAATTTGGTTGAGACTGTATGTTTTCCACCATTACAATACTTTTGGGCAGGTGAGTCTGCACCTGAAGATTGCCATAGCATCCACTTCCTTAGGGCCCTCAAGAAGCTGAGAACTGTTTATGCAGCTAGTTTCAATTGGTTCATACACTGTCTCTGCCAAGATGTTCCTCAGAGGCCAACAGCGACAAAATCCAAGCCTAGATGACCAAGGAGGCTTTAACATAGGGGCAGAATGAAACAACATGAAATAAGATCTGTTTTTTACTTCATAGAGCAGATGCAACACAGGCAGCATCAGTACAAACTTGTTTTCTCTGATCTGCCAGCAACCCATATTTGTGAGAGCATGCAGTTGTTAAGTGTTGACTTCTAGTAATTTTTTGATGTAGTGAGTGAGACTGGCAGTATGAGTGCCAAACAGTGATGATGACATGAATTATCTTTCTTGACTTTGTAAAATCTCTCTACTCATTTAAGTGGAAGCAGGACTAGGTCTATTTTTTTTTCTTCTAAAAAACAAGAACAACAAACAATGTAGGCTTTAATCAGCATGGTTACCTCACTGCAAGAGTTGGGTACCAAACATCAGTTTAAATAATAGCATGCAGAGGTCAGTATTCTACCTTGTTACAGTGTAGTCCTACTTATTTTAGAGAAATCTTCCACAATCTGAGGGAACTGCAATGGCAATTGTATAAAGACACTGTGAACAGGAAAGAGACATTCCAAAATGTTTTAGAGAAGCAAATTACAGATCTTTCAAGATACTAGAGGGAACAACTCAGAAGGCATACTGTCCTCCCTTTGATTTTTAAGGATTCAATGATTTTCTCTGTTTATCCTGTATATCCTGTTCTGCATCATGAATTTAAATGGGAACAACTGTGGTTCAGCAGAGAAAGCAAATAAAACTGTAAGTGCTGTAGGCAATTAAAAAGTTATCATTTTTAATTATTCTTCAGACTGTAGTAGTACCTTGAAATTGAGCCTGGAGCATGACCTCCTCATGCTGTACAAACACAGCAGAACAAAATTACTCTTTTTCCCAAATGTTTTACTGTTCCTCAGATGTGGAGCAGCTGGAGGGAAACATAAGCCTTCAGACGAACAAAGTATATGTATTTCTTTGTGTCTACAGGAACAGAGTAAGTTGCTGTTTGTGTAACAAGTAGTGTGTCTTTTTTCTGTTCAATGTAATTCCCAGGCTAGAGAGCTTGGTTCAGTTAACCGCTGTCTGAGATATTCCTGGGTCAGATGTCATCCTGAGAGTAGGCACATTCTAAGTTAATCAGCCCACTTACGTAATGAGGTTGTGCCCTGCCTCGACTAATGCATTGAAGTCTGTCCTTCCTCCTCTCTCATCCTTTTTTTTCCTCTCTCTCCTCATTTTTGCATATCCATATTTTTATATGTATTTCTCCATTGTCTTTACCCTCTTTCAAAACAATACTTCCATTTTTTTTAATCACCTTTTCTCACTTTTTCACCCTCTTGTCAGTTATGAAGTAGTCTTTGCTTCCAAATGCCCAAGGAACAGCCTCTCTTTCAGTTTGCTTTGTTTTGGGGATAAATTTCCCAGTTGTATTCTTCCCTCCTCTTCCATCTCCTTTGACCCATCAGATTCCTGTTATAATGACAGGATTCCCTCAGTCCTGATGACAAAGAGATCTCTCTGCCAGACCCACAACCCTGTCTCCAAGTGTTAGCAACATCTTTGGCTTGACTGGTTGTCATTGCTTATCAGTTAGTTCAGTGGTATTGCCTTACCAAAAAGACTCCCTTCTTTGCAGGTGCCCAGAACAACCACAACCATTATCTTCAAGCTGCTCAGAGGTCTCCACTGCTGGTAGCTGCCTGGTAACTGCTCTTTTTTCTGTCATGCAAATAAGTTATTCCCTGGAGGCACATGTGACTGTTAAACACAGCAGGTGAAAACAGATATTTCTTCAAGGATGAGATACCAAGCATGGGTGCAGTCCTGCCGCACCAGATGGTGTTTATGAAGATACCTGAGAAAAGAGTGCCAAAGCTGCCTTAGCTACCCACCATTAGTCATTCTCTGAGAAATCTCACTGGGTGAGAGCTATGTAAGAATTTTAGATTTACTCTGAAGCAGTGAAGTATTCTTTTCAGATGGATAAGGAGTGTGGGAAAGAGCTGAGTGAAAACCTCAGCTGGGTTCTACTTTACTCAGCTTTAATTGTATCCCTACCCAGGGGCTGGCAGCTAGGTGGTCAAGTACTACTTTGTGCTTTTCTTTCTTTAAATAATCTGAAACCCATCAAAATTAATGAAACCCCCCAGGCTTCAGTGAATTTTGGATTAGGACCATAAAGCGTGAAATGGATTTCTTCTGACATAAGAAAGATAACTATTCAGTGAGTATCCTGGCTATTTTCTGATAATAGCTGTCCCTGCTTTAGAATTTTAGTTTGAAAGGACACGTAGCTTCATTCCCCAGACATGTACTGCTGGGAGAAAGCACTGCCTCTGAAAAACTGTGTGCGAAAGAGTTCTAGCTGAAGGAGGTTAATATAAATTTGCTATAGAAATTTTTAAAAAAGGAGGTATTTTAATGCTGCCCAAAGGAAAGACAGTGCCTTAGCTCCTGGAGACTCTTGCATCACAGTCTGACAGTGGTGTCACACTGGAGAGTGTCCTTCCCCTTCTTAGAACAAGCGTCCATAGAACAAAAGGGAACTAGTGTTTGTGTTTCAGTAGTGTTTCAGCACCATCATAATCATTCACTGTCTGCAATTTCCAGGAAAGACAGATTTCCTACTATAAAAAAAGATTGCATAATGTCCAGGAGGTCAGCTTAGGCTGTCTTTATTTATGATGCTTAAAATTCATGGACAAGCTAAAACAAGGAAAATTGCTTTAAGAGTCTTTGTAGAAATCCATGGAGGGAAAGCAAATGATGAGGAAGGCACTCTAACCTGCATTTTGGATCAATGTTTTTATTGATGTAGTAGTTTTTACAGTGAAGAATTTAATACAAATTATTCTAATATCATTGCTGAAACTGAGTAACTGAATGCTATGTGGGAGAAATATAGTCTATTTTTCCAAGCTTTCAGTATCTGCTATGCCTTTTCAGGAGTAATTGGACCTATTATCCCTCATCTGTAGTTACCTTTATTAAAAGATGTGAGAGTCTAACTTTCAGTGGTGGTTGTGATGTTGGATGTTTAATTATGAAGTACTTTATTCTACGCAGGGTGTTGGACCTGGCTCACCAGACTCTGCCTGCACACTGCAGGGGGAGCCTCACTCTCTAATGTGGATCTTTGAATTATGCTATGCGGCAAGATGATTAGAAGTTACATCTTTAAAGCTGATCTTAAACCTTTCCCCTCTCTTCACTCTTTACCCCCAGGTTGCTCTCATCAAGTTTTCTTTAGCTCTCTTACATTTCAGGCTTTCAAACACAATGTGGGTAATCATGCAACAAATAGAATATGTAAAACAAAAAGGAGGGGTTTTTGTCCTTTTGTGTCTGCCTCTGTCTCGAATCTAATAACGTGGCAACACTGGTTTTCTTTGCTCCATGATGTGTACTGTAATGGCTTGAATATTTAGAAATGGCTGTGTCACAGTGTGTTGTTTTTTTTAAAAAAACTGAAGCACAGCTTCTCCATACAATTATACCATAGAGGGAAAAGAAGACCAGGCCAGTTTTGCAAATTATATGTAAAACACAAAGAACCAGGGACATTTCCTACATTGGAAATAAGTGGTCCAATCCCACCAGAACTTTATAAACCTCACTGACATATTGTTTTATCATTATGTTTTAAAACTAACATGCAGTGGTGGAATGATGCAGCAGAAGTTTCCATCTCTTATGCAGCAGAGTAACTCTTTGCCTTGTACAGAGTTGGTATAACATCTAACAAATTACAATATGCAATGATTTTTTCTAACATGTAACAAGTTTCCACTGTTTGCTAGTTTGTGGGATTGATTTTTAAGTAATGCTTGACAGTGACAGTGTTCTCCTGCATTGATGCACCTACTTAGAAATCTCAGTGGGGATTTCACTGGCTGTCCCCAAGCTCTCAGAAACAGGCACTTGTTGAGTCAAGCTGTGAGCATGAACAGGTCAGTGTAAGAGAAAGTTTCAAACACTTTTACAACATAATATTCTTTTTGTTGTTGTTGTTTTCCCAGTGTACAAGTAAATATTCCAGTCTTGTTAGTTTTAGTTTGTTAATGTACTTGTTTTGCATGATGTTGTAGCTTAACATTTCTGTTGTATTATACGCATGGTGCCCATACACACACTGGACAACTACTGACCTCACCAGCTAAAAAGCATTAGAGCCTCTGTAAGGAACAAACACATGCATAGAAACTTAAATACAGAGTGTGCTCTCCCAAGGTCACACAGACAAAGTATCACAGCTGGAAATAATATTCAAGAGCTATTGTCGATAGTCTCTTTTATTATGCCTTGTAAATCATGTACTGCCCCAAAGCAGATATAAATTTTGCTTCTCTTGATTGCAAAAGTCCCTGTGCATTGCCAGAGTAGCATAAACAGGGCTACATATAAATGATTGTCACAACTAACAGTTATAAATTCTATGTAATGCAGGTGCAAGGCCTTGCCTATGGTTTCTTGAGGGACTGCAGAGAATAGAGTAAGAGGCCGCAGGCTTATGGAAAAAAAAAATTTAAAAAAAATGCTAGAGCTTGAAGTGTGGCAAGAGTTGGAGATGTGGCACAAATCACAGCAGATACACTGAGATTCACAAAAGAACAGCTGCTAGGCTCTTCTTTCAATTGCTTCACGGGGTTGCTTTGTGTATAGAGAAGGGGGATGATTAAATTTGAATGGAAACACCTAAAGACAGCCTGGATTCTCTTTCCCACCTGAAATGGCAAACCTTCAGGAAGCAGGCGTAGGAAAGTATTATGGGTCTAGCTAGGAAACCCCTGCTTTCTTTTATGTTTGCGGTTTTTTGTTTGCTTTGGTTTTGGTTTGCTGCGTGTGGTTTTTTTTCCTGATAAGGTTGTTTTGTTATAAGAGAAGAGTTTGAAAAGTTTTTTTCAAAAAACTTTGTGAGATAGGAGAGTAATATTAGCAGGGTGAGTGGCACACAGATCATGCACAACAGTAGGTGTCCAGACTTGGAGCACTGCTGAGCAGCCATTGCAAAAAAAGTGAGAACGTGTTTGCACTCTCCGTATGTCCTAGAGTATTCTGGGGCAGACACAAGTCTGCCGGCAGCAATAGCTTGGGAAATGGTTCTCAGGTCTGTAATTGCTTGTACTTGCAGCTGATCCCAGACTCTTAAAATTCATGTTCATACAATCAGGGAAGATAAATGATCACTGCAATTAGTCCCCACTTACTACTGCTCAGGCACCAAGAGAGTCAGTCTGTGCTGAGCTATGCTCCAGTGGGCTGTCACATTCTTGCTTTGAATATATTATTTCAAGTGCATTATTTTTAGAGCCTTCAAGTCTATAGAGGTCTATGGATGTTGGATCAGTGCCAGCTGGCCTATGGATGTAGGATCGGTGCCAGTTCTGACTGCACTTCTAAAAGGGGTGGCCACAAAGAGCTATTCAGGGTAGCGCAGTGGATGGCGTGCAGATCTGATGAGCTCCTAGACTATTTTGGGACAGCTGTGCTTTTCTGTGCTGCAAGGCAGCTAGCTCATGAGAGGTGCTTATGTGCACTTTATTGTTGGACCTAAGGCAGTCCCTGGCTGTACAACTGACTTCAGGAGTTAGCCTTAGTGTGCCATAAGCAGGCAAAAAGTAGCAGAGCCCCTATACATAGTTGTGTTTCAACTTCTGCGCTGCTTCATCTTCCAAGATAGAGCAGCAGGATCACATCTCTGTGCTATGCATGATATACTCATCACTGTTGCTCCAAATAGCCTTTTGCTGGCTGTTTCCTACACAAATTCAATGATAGGTTAGTACTGCTAGCATTATCCTTTCCAACACCGCTTCTGTCTGTATCGGTAGTCCACATGAAACAATCTAATCTTCTAGGGGAAAGATGGAACATAACACTAAACAAAACCTCTTCTCAATGGGAACTGCAGCCACTGGTAAAGAGAAGATGACAGCTGCAGATATGCCTTAATTTCTGTCATGACAAAGAAGGTGGTAGAAGCAGGAGCAGTGGATTATGTATCATAAAATCCCTATCTTTCCAACTTCCTTTACTATGATCATTGTTCACAAAACAACAAAGCAATCCAGACAGAGCATTATTTCATGTAGAAACTCTGATGTGATCTTTTCATGGAGGATATATATTTCCACAACAGCTCTACCAGCTGCCACTACAATACCAAGGGAAGAGGTAGAGATGAGGCCCAAAAGAGCATGAGGACCAAAAAGAACTTGGAGACTGTCAATTTACAGCAATTTACCCCTAAGTATAGAAACCAACACTGTTGTTTTTACATACTTTAAAAGTAAAGGATCAAAAATTATATCTCATGGTTCTGATGCAAAATGTTGATCTTTTAAAGGCATGGGTAACTCGGCAAGCAAAGCAGCATTGCCATCCTTTGTGCAGAGCTGGCAGAGACATTGTGAACTCTTAAAAATTTAGCATCTTCTTTCCCGCCAGTATCTCAACTCTTAAGCCAGGAAGTTCTAGATCCAAAATAGCAATATTTCTTATGGTAGTGATGGCATAGGATTCAAGTTCTGGGAAGACTTTTTGGGTTGGGTTTTTTTGCCACCTGATGGTGATAACCCACGTAGATACAAGCTTTTGTGCTTCACCCAGAAACAAAGGATGGAGGGAGCTCCCAGAAAGTCTGATGCACTCTCTCTTATACACACACTCGGTTTTGGAAAGCCTTGTTTCCTAAATGTTACATTGTTCTGATGTGTGGTGAGATGGTGACTATAGAAGCCTGATGGAGTCTCTGCAGCTGTGTAAATCAGGGTCAGTAAGTATATAACAAACTACAGTATTTGATTAGGAGTTGTGTATGTATTTTTCTCCAGGACAGGGCAGATTTTTGTGTTTGCCTAGAACAGTACAGAGGCCAGGGTCTCACTATTGCTTTGGTGAGCAGATGATATTAGCAGAGAGTAGTTGATGAATATCCTGGAAAAGGTTCTTCCACTGCATACTATTCACTTTTACAACCTTTCTGCAGAAGCTATCAGGCTAAAGACTTTAGTAAGCACCAGAGGCTTCCTGACTTTAGATTGAAAATCAAATTTGACAATGCATCAGCCGGTTGACTGAAGACTACTGTCAACCATATTGCTGATTTTTACAAACATCCTAATTTTGTCTCACCTGTTTGTCAGAAGGAACATAAAGGATGTGTTCTCCTAACATAAGCAAAGTGACCATGGATGACGTTTCTTCTTGGTGGTTTTTGATGTAGGGGAGTTTGAGCAGTTGTTCATAATTTATGTAGTATTTTTACAGGTCAGACTGTCAAGCTTACATGTATAAACACATGTATGAGTGTTTATGGTTTCAGGAAATCCAGTGTAAATGAGATAATTCAATAGATACCGATACTACTTGGTTGCTACCATCTGGTGGCTAACTCCATAAACTGCATTTTTATTTGCTAATTATTTCTGTCCCTTCAATTAATTCATTAATGATGCAAAATTAATGGATTTTAAAAAAAATGTGCCTGTTGTGCAGTATCAATTCTTGCAGGCTTGCAGAAGTAACAGACTGTCACAGAGGCTATGTCTAATCTGAACTTTCAGACTTTGCTGTGTTGCCCATATTTTTACAGTGCAAAAGCTGGAAATGCTTTTGACATGACACATTTCAAAAGTGACGCATTCTTATTCTTGCTGCTATGTTGGCAGTGTAGAAATACCATTTGCTCAATTTCAGTGGCATCCTGTACATACCATCTTTGAACCACTGACGGCAAAAGATTTGACTCATGTAGCCAGTGAATTAATGTTGGCAGCAGTCTCTGTCCAAGTGTGGACAATTAGCTAGCAGCCCTTGTGGAAATGCTTTGCTTTGTCTTGGTACTAAATCACTGGTAAGGCTGTCTTTCTCTATTAGCTCCCTGTTGTGAGCCATGAGATAGCAAATCAGGTTCACACACAGGCACTTGTGCCTCACAGGCACCAGTCCCAGAAGACATTGCATTGCCTTTGCATAAACAAATACTACCATATGAAACTCGTGCTTTGAACCTCGGTCAATTCAACAGAAAATAGTTTTTCTTTTGTCTTGCTACTACTGCAGTTATAAATAGACTGTCTTGCTGGACAATCCTCAGTTTCCTACCTGCATTTCCAAAGTACTTCTAGTAGTTCGCACATGACCTGTATCATTGTTTCCCTTTTTGTCCTTTATCTGCATATGCAGTATGTGCATTGTGTACATGGTAGTGCAGAATTCATGTAAAGAGGTGTAAATCAGTCTGTGCATTATAGAGACCAGACCCCTGTACGAAGATTCGCCATCAGAGCTAAATACCGTGGCTGACAGTTAATTACAAGATACTCTCTCATACATTATCATATACTGCTGCCTAGTGTGAACTCTGGCATGAAGAAGTGATAAAATGATCCTTATATGTTCTAACTTCCTATAAGCTCAAGTGAGGCAAGTTAACCAAAACTGTATTTTAATTACTGTGTTAGTTACCACTGCTCTTCCCTGTAGAATTGCTGCTTTGTGTCTAGAAATACAGACCAAGACCATTGTTTCCTGTGTGAACATTCAAGATCTGGAGAGAGCTTTTGTAACCTTTACCCTGTTTTATGTATTTGTATTGGACTGGCCATGTGCTGTCCCTAATAAATTAAGCCTCTCGGAGCCCTCATTAGGTTGACAAAGCGTTATTGTTCTGACTTACTGAGCTGTAGAGAAGATTGACTTGTACTTTAACTGTGCACAGCAGAGGCCAGGCTAGAACCTGCACTTACTGAATTTCAGTAAAATAGGCCTAAGTTTTGCAAATGGGAGCCCATGTTCTGGGAAATACATGATCAGCCTGTGACCTGTGCACAAAGTGCACAAATCTGGCATCTTTTGTTGCATATGCAATTGGTATCACAGAAATCTGCCCATCAGTATAGCATCCATAGAAAATAATGTGTTGCATTCCTCTTACTGGCTTACACATATGGAAGGTAAAAAATTTGAAAATAAGAGAGTCTGTCTTTTATATATGGTTTTGGAAGAGAAAAGAATTACTTAATTCTGGCTACATAGGTATCCAAGGTGAACCATCAAGAGTGAATACAGTCATTGTCTGCAGGTATTACTTTTCCCAAGAAAATGGCAGCAACCAATAGTGAAGAGTAACATTAATCAATGAACCTTCTGGAGCAATCTTCAGAGATACCCTGTGAATGAAAAACCTGTTTCCCAGAGCAGTTCAAGGGAGTTGTCAGCATACCAAAGAGATGGAAGTAAGGTGAGTAGAAAGAAGTCAGGCAGTGAAGCTGACAGATAATCTGGTAAGGATCCTGGAGAGAGATATCCCGCCCTCCAACCCAACATGTTCTTTGCTAAGGTGGCTTTTTACTGCCTTTTCAGATGATAAGTAGATATTGATTTTGTTCTAGCAAGACTAGCCTACCTAACTGTACTTCTTTCAATTAGCCTGGATTTCCCACAAAGCTGTATGTTCTCCTATCAGACCATAATGAGCATTTTCTCTAAACAAAGCTGCACAATTAAGCAACAGAAACGATACTTTGCGGCAAACTCTGCAGGGCTGAAGAAGCCAGAATAATGCTATCATTTACAGAAACTCTGCCAAGGACCAGCATCCCAGTTTACTCAGAGCATACAAAAGCCAGGAAAGGCAAAGAAAAACCCTTATCATTAATCTGTGATAGTATGTCTGTGCTTTGTTAATGCAAGACTGCAGTCAGCTTTAGCTGATAGTTCTTCTGAGAACCACGGTAGCGGCAAATGAACTGTTACCTGCTTCCTATTTATTACTTTTTTGTTGTTTTTTTTTGTTGTTTTGGGGTTTGTTTGTTTGTTTGTTTTTGTTGTTGTTGTTTGGGGGGTTGTTTTGTTTTGTTTTGTTTTGTGAATGCCTTGCTTTTAAAATGACAAAGTGATTACCTAAATAAAAGGTTTTTATCTCTGCAAACACACAGATGAGTTGGAATCCAGGTAAAGCTCTCAGAAAGATTTATTTTAAAATGGAAGTAGAAAATACCACTTAATACTAATTCCTATATAAGCACGTAATTTCTCCCATTTCCAATTAGCAACTGAATTCCAGCCCAATAGAAAGCACTGTGCATAAATCCACTTCTAAAGATTAAGAGAATCAAAGCATACATAACATAGGCATGCTGCTTGACCTAAATGGTGAATAGTAATGCCAATTTTTGCAGTACATATACTAGAAAATTCTCACTTCATAAGTGAATTTAAAAGCTTATGTAGATCCATTGGTTTGTGAAAAGGTTGTTTTTTATTTTGTGTTTCAGCCTGCACCCATTTTAGATGAAGATTCATTGGATATGTATTTTCAAGGCCAAACAACATCATCAAGTTGTAGATCCTGTAAAATGCAGGCCATAGAAAGACATCCAGTGACTAGACAGCCCATAAGCTTTTTTGATAAAAGATTTGTGCATTTAAGTCAGTATGCATTTACAAAAAATAAATGCACATGTATTGTGCAGAAGAAAAGCTATAGTTCATATTACTTTTTGTCTGCCTTTGAGAAACATGTTGTAAATGTCTTTCATATCCTGTAATATGCTCAGCACCTCTGAAGCACATAATGTGTATTTAAGATGCCGTCCCTTGAGAGCAGGAGGCAGGGGAGATCATCCGTCTCCCAGCAGCTGCTTTCAGCATCCCAGGCTTCTCTGATTTTGGTGCGTAGCCCTGACTTAATGAAATTAAAAAAAAAAAAAAAGAGGGAGACTTCATTGTGCTTTCATGTTAATTTTTTTTTTTTTTTGTAATTTTATAAAACTTTTGGATGCTTAGAGTACAAAGCTTCAATTGTTCAGGTTAGATCAGATGTTCAAGAGAATCACACCTTCAAATGTAGCATACTCAAACTCTACAATGCATGACAATGAATGGATGAGACTTGTCAAGAGTAGAGAGATATGTCTGGCAATTTAAGTGAATGGTATACGGAAAAAAGAGAATGTGTTAAACCTTCAGCTTCATTGGATGTTATGAGGAGTTAGACTCCTGTTGCTTGGGATCTTTAGGAGTAATAGCACAGTAAAGCAGTTGACCTTACTCTCACCAATACATGACTAATGCCTTTCTCAAGGAGTTTGGTTTTTTGTGCTTCTGCTAGCTGGTAGTGATCTTCATAGAATCACACAGAATGGCAGTGGTTGGAAGGGACCTCTGGAGATCATCTAGTCCAACCCTCTGCTAAAGCAGGATCACCTAGAGCAGGTTGCACAGGATTGCATCCAGGTGGGTTTTAGTTCTATCTAGGAGTACTAGTGTGATTGCCAAAATTCAGTCTACACTAGCTCTATGTTATTTCTCCATCTATGAGACAGATACTCATTTTCAAACCTAAGATTTTAAATGAGGTGCCTGGGGCTATACAGAAACCAACAGCAGGAACAGGATTCAAAGTTCTTAAAATCTGTGCTCTCTCTGCGAGACCAATGCTTTCTTGACTGACCAATGTGGCTGGAACAAAACTTTTAATATCTTTTAAGTATGAAGAGGCAGTGTTTCTGCAGTATTGGAGAGGTGACCATAGAGCTGGAGCTTACAGCTAATAATCTGTGGGAGTATATGTATTCAAATGGGAATGCTGTTTGGTTACAGCAGTTATGTATGACCTGTGCATTTGTGCATTTGTATGTATCTACAAAGGACCATAGAGAAAGTCAGGAAAAATACACACACAATTTGTGAGTGAACTCCTTAGGATCAAGATTATTAAGCTGTTGTTTTTGGAAGGAATATTAAGACATCTATTTTTCTCTTCTGACTGCAAGGCAGTGTGACCTAAAAAAATGTGCTTCCTCACAAATAGGCAGAAAAATATAGGATTTTAAATAAAGGCTACATCCACATCTCTCCCACGTGTTTAAACAACGCTGATCAAAGAAGAGATCAGCTACTTGCGTGATCAACAGATCTTATGATTACAGTTACAATCCAATTTTACAGGCACTTGGGAATTCAGGTAGCATACAAGATTGCATGGAAATGGAAAACATTTTTTGTGTTTGAGATGTTCCCTGTGTCCAAGCCACTGAGGTAATACATCTTAACTAGTAAACTTTCAGAAGGGCCTGAACTAATGAAGCAGGGCTTATTCAGCAGGGCTTCACCTGTTTCTTCTTAATAGTCACAACATGGCACCTAAAAATGCTATAGCTCTTTCCCCATATGTTAGAAAGGTAAATAATTAGCATCCTTGTACTTCAGTTAATGAAGGAAGCACAGTGCAAATTTAGAAGATATTTTCTAAAATAGAGAAGAGAAAGAGGTATTGGGGGGGAGGGTTAGCATTAGTTTTGTTCATTCACGGAGATATTAGGAACACTATATAAAGCACAGACACATAATGTGGGTAGTAATATCTAAAAACTGTAGATTGTACATGTCAGGCTATTTTATGTCAGTCACTCCCTGGAAACATCGTATGCCTACACTTCAGAGCAATCTTTCACATGGATTACCTCTCCGGGTTTATTTGTCCAGGAGTTCAAAAAAAACCCAAACAGATGTGCTATTTCCATAACATCAATTGCAAAGTACTTTGTACCTCAGCTGCTTTCTTCTTAGGGACATTTTAACATCTATCGAAACCTACTGCTTATAATGAAGTTTCTTTGCAAAGTCCCAGCAACGTGACAAAACCCGTATAATAAAGGCATCTGCTGAATACTGTTATCTTTCATGGGATAACTCTCGATGTTAAAAAATGTGCACCACCATCAGTTTTAATGTTTCTGACACAGATAAAACATTTGTTCCTTTACCATTGACTGATTTGCTGACTTTCAATTTTTTGCATGCATTCTGTGCATTCAGTGCTATGCCAGCTATATATGTCAATGATCACAAGTCTACTGCTGCATTTCCAGTTAATCTAATGCTAAATAACCATTATTATACAGATTCGGGTGCTTTTAATCTCTCTTTCTCAAAGCACATCTAATTTTCTTACTTCAGTTTAGACAGTAGTTTTGATTTTCACGAATACATCTGGAACAGTGTATTGGGTTTGCATGGCAAGGTTCTGGAAGCAGGTGGGCTGCAGGGGTGGCTTCTTTGAGAAATGCCAGAAGCTGCCCCCATGTCCAACAGAGCAAATGCCAGCTGGCTCCAAGTCAGACCCACCGCTGGCCAAGGCCAAGCCTATCAGTGACAGTGGTAGCGCCTCTGTGATAACAGTGTTAGGGAGGGGGAAAAAACCCAAAACACCAGGAGGAATTGCAGCCAAAGAGAAGAGTGAGAATATGTGAGACAAACAACTTTGCAGACACCAAGGCCAGTGAAGAAGGAGG
>VXBL01006597.1:24690-73035 GCA_013400195.1 Aramus guarauna | reverse complement strand
ACCCCGCGGCTCCAAATTTCTGCTGACAGGAGGACGGACGGAGGGTGCAGGGTGCTGCCCGTGCGCCCGGCTTGTCCCCGAGCGCAGCCCCGGCTGACTCCGGGCAGAGCAAGGGAGGGGGCTCCATCCCCGCCCCGTGTCTCACGCAGTCCTGAAATGACGAAATCGCGAAATTAAGGACTTATGAACTCGCGGCACCAGGCAGGACCTGGGTGCCCCGTGCCAGCAACCCGCATGGTTGGGAGGAGAGGAGGAGGGTGCCTTGCTGCTGGGGGTGCCCCCGCGGCCGGGGTCGCTGGAGCCGGGGCCGATCCCGGGGCCGTTCCCGGCGCTAAGCCGCTCCTGGAGTGCCACCTGGTGGGGGTGGCCCGGAAGCACGGGCAGGGCTCGGCTCCAGGGACCCCCCGCAGCCGCCCCTTTCCCCCCCGCCCCGGGAAGCGTCTGCCCAGGGCTGGCAGGGGGAGCGGGGCAGCGGCGGGTGGGGGGGGTGTGTGTGCAGGGGATCCCCAACAGCCCGGGCATGGGAAACACTGAGGATGCAAGTAGCAGCATTAAAAAGGAAAAGGCATGAATTGAAAGTGTTTTCTAAAGTGTTTCTCCTTCAGAGCCTGAGAAATAAGAGACTCGTCTGGAAATCCTATGTGCCCGCCCTCCTTCGGGTCACTTATAATCCTGGGGGGCCTGAAAGCACGTGTGCAAGAACTCCATCAGCACCGACACGATGGCTCCTGGTGATGTCAGTGCACTCTGAATGAGAACCTGGGTGCTGGACATTCATAGGGAAGTGGCATTAGGCCTGGCATTTTTGTAGGAAACCTCCCAAAGTTTTACGGGGGTGTGTGTAGCTGTGCTCAAAGCTGGCAGGCTCTTAAAAAGAACCGTCACCCTCCCCCCCAGCTCCACCCGTGAGCTGGTTTTCATGGCACAAGACCTGCTTTGCTTTGTCTTGTTGCGTTTCTGCTGCCCTCCCTCACATACCCACATGCACTGAGCTATTTTGCTTCCATGGTTTCATCTTTTCTCATATGCTAGCCTCACCACTTGCTCGCTCATACACAAAAATGCATGCATGCACAACGCTAATCTTTTTATGCTTTGTTTCAGTTATATTCATATTCTTCCTATTTGTCCTACATGTTTTGTGGTCTCTTACGCACACAGAGCTATTCTTCATAAGCAGTTTGTCTTATTATATCCTTATTTCTGTTTTCCGTCTCCTCCCTCATTACAAAACTATTCTGCTCCAGAAACTGCCATTTTGCATGAAACACTTCACTCTGGGCCAGAGATCAACTTGCTTTGGTGGACTCGGGGGGCACTAAAATGTGAGAACAAGGATGTAAAAGCAGGAAGACATGCATCAAACTTCAGGGTAAACAATGGGAATGATATTGATTGCCTTTTAATGTGCACTGGTCACACAATGGGGAAGAAAGCCTTCCCAGGGAAAAAAAGGGCACTTGTCCCGCTTAAGAAACTGGTAGCAGACACATATGTTTCAGTGAAACTTCTGGACCAGCGCTGAGGAGACATTATCCCTGTAGGGAAGTGGCTTTCCAGGTCCAGTGGAGCTTCCAAATAAAGTGCTGTCCTACTTTCCAACTGTCTCTGCCGAGTGATGAGAAACGCCTATTGTCCCTGCCCAGGCTGGTGCGCGCTCTCATTAAGGCCCCTGAATTGTGTGTGTGCATGTTGGCGTCAGAGCTGTTTGGCAGGGAGGAACGGTCGGGGTTGCTGTGGAAGGTAATTCCTGGGTTCCAGTGGCCTGAAAGGTTTCTGAAGGAGTTAAACCTTTGGAGGCTCAATGCTTCCAGGGGTGGCAGGTAGGGGAGACGGGATGATGGTCATGCAACCGCATCCCAAATGTTTAGTGAAGCTGTGTGAGCAGAGCTCTTGGGGAATTCACAACTACCAGGGCAGCAATTTTGCTGGGAGTAGAAGGATTAATTTGAGATGTATCAAAGTAACCCCACTTCACTCCTTGGGTGTTGGGTTCTGATCCATGTCGACAGAGGTTAGGTAATCTGGAAAACAGCCATCCCTGCCTTTCCCTAATGAGTTATCTCAAGTCCAAATCACTTTGTTTTCAGCGAGGATGGTGTAACGCACAAGAAAAAGTGTCAGAAAACATGAAGGCACAGCTGCTCTTTCCACTTGGGTAGCTACGATCAGTTCGAATAATGGATATTCTATTCAGCTCCTTCAAGGGGAACTTCGGGTCTCCAGCTCCTTGCTAAGAGGAGACACGCTGATTTATCATTTATTTATTGGATTATAACCCTGTTTTACGGGTAATCGATTGCTGCTTTTTTGGCTTCCTTTTAAATCACATCACCCTGGTGCAATTAGGGGGGTGAGACCACTCCAAGTGCACAGAGGTTTCCCTTCAAAAAGTATTTCCATCAGAGTTTTAGGTGTTAATGTGAGCGACTGATGGAAGAAATAACAGCCAGGGTCCGATTTGACTGTGTAGTCTGGGGTTGGGCGAGCACTCTTGTGGACGCAGTGATGGAGGGTGGTGTTTTCTAACCTGCTTTCATGGCTCGGGGACCTCGGTGCTTTCCCCAGCTCTCCTCTGAGCACCGTGCACATCGGGCTCACCCCGCTCTCTTGCGTTGAAAAGAGCTGTGACAGAAATGACACCCATTTTGGGGCTAAACCCTGTGTCTCACGGAAAAATTAGAGGGGGTGATGCTCTGTAAGCTCAGACAGCGAGGGCTTTGAAGGCTGCCCTTCATTCCTAGCGCATCACTCAACCCCCCCCCCCCAAAATACCTCCCCACCCTTGAGCGGGACCCAACATGTCTCCGGTCTTGGGCCCGCACAAAGCTTCGCCTCAGGGCCCCGCACTGCGGCACCGGCGTCTCGGCGAGGCCTCTCACTGCCTGCTCGGCACGGGGCTCCCCTCGTGCTGCAGAGCCCAGGCTTTGCACCGGTGCGAGCCGTTAGCCAGCAGGAGCAAAGGGAACCAGCTGTGATTGATGGAGTTCAAATTAAGGTGTGAACTTGCTGCAGGGAGGAAGAGGGACCTGAGTCTTTATAAGCTTGGCTCAGGCCAAGGAAGGGTCTTTTCTGGAAGGCTGTGGTGTTGCGGGAGCTGTGAGAGGCTGTTGAGAGGACCTGCGGTGGCTGCAATGGAGATTTCTGCACTTGCTCTGGAGGTAGGAGGCTGCGTGGGAAGCAGTGGGGATTTGGTGGAGATGTGGTGCTGGAAAGGGCTGTTGTGTGGTTTCTGTGCTGCTCTTGAGAGCTAGGAGGTGGGTGTTTTGCTGGAGGGAGTCTTGCTGTGTTGGATGTGCTTTCCTTGTGGCTCAGAGGACTCTGGGGACTTGGCACCTGTAGTTTCTGCTTCTGCGGGGACTAAGAGACACAAGCAATGTGATTTACATGGAACTGAAGTGTGGAGGAGAAAGCTCCTCTGTGCAAATCTGCAGTCTGTTTGTATGAAAACCCGAGGGGGTGGTGGGGGCTGGCAGAAGCTCCCCATGGTGCTGCTTCTTGTCTCTGGTCTGCTGGATTGCCTGGGTCCCTCAGCTGATACTGGGTCTGCTGGTCTTCACTTCATGTCTGCAAATGCCAGTCAGGCAAAGTGTTTAACAATATGAGGTGGGTTCAGGTTTTTCCATGGTACCTCTGCAGAAATCTAGCTGGTTCCCTTCCCTGCTGAGGCTCTTCCAGATTTCCCTTTGCTTTTCTGTGGGACTCAAATTAGAGCTAAGCAAGGCCAACCTGGTTTTTAGTCCTCAGGTGCCAGTGTGTCCTTGCTGAGAGCTTGTAGCCAATCTGCTCTGCACCTGAAAGTGGATGTGAAATGATTTGAGTTATACATGGGGTCCTGTGGTATCAGTCTCCTGGGCTCTCTTATTTTTGGAGTTCCTTGGCTGGAGAACAAAGGAGGCTGCCTGGATTTGGGGAGGATGTTGAAACTCAGGGATGAGTGTGGCAAAGATTTGCTCCAGAGTCAGGAGTATAGCTGGAAGGGAAGGAACTTGATAAACGAGTGGCATGCTGCCTTGAGCTGGCCTGGCAGCCTTTTGTCATCCTGCGTTCATCTGCCAGCCTGGCTGGTCCCTTCAACACCTGCTTTCTTATGTGAGAAGTCCCCAAAATACCTACGGCATTTCTTATTTTTAAAGACCTCAGTCAGGCAAAGCATCAATGTATAATTTTCCATTCTTGGCAAGGCACACCTCAGTAAATCTGGGACAGTCATCTGCTGATAATGATTGACATTTGAGGCTGTGGGTGCTCTGGGGCAAGTACTGTCAGTAACCAGCATAAAGGAATACGGTAGTAGTTGTGATAGGAGCTTCTGGGTGTTACTCAACACCGTGGTCTTGTTTGGTCTGGAATGAAGTAGAAATAAACATCAGGTTTAAGAAATTATTCCCAGGGAACTGTGATCTTTTTGGTGTTAAAGCAACCTGTTGCCCCTCTCTAGAGATTTAGTGTAACAAAATGAAAAAAGCCTGGAAGGATGTGGAGGGAAAGACTGGATGGAGCCATCTTATTTTTCGGTGTCTGTTCTAGTTAATCCTAGCTGTTCTCCCACTGTAGTTTGTAGCTTTGGCTGACTATCCTTATGTGCCTCTCTACAGGTGGGTTTCCCTGTGCCCTGCTCGCCCTGCCAGCTGTGCTTTCTATGGTGGGAGGTTTAACTGCAAAATGGGTTGGGAATTGAGTCAGTGACTTGTGCTGTGCTGGAGTGGAGACTTGAATCAAGGCTCCCAAAACTGGACTGAAACATGGGGAAATGACCATGAGACCTTCTGCTAGAGTTACTAAATGAGGCTCTCCATAAGCAAGACCTGTTTATATTGATTTTACTGACAATAAGCCTTATTCTTGCTATATTTCTGAAATCTACCTTTTTCCTGAAGATACCAGGGCTTGGAGATGGGTTTAGTTGCAGTTTCTGGTTAAGAACCCCTTTGCCTTGGGACCTGTGCTGTGATGGCAGGAGATGCTTTCCTGAGGGGATGGTTCAGAGCGTCCATGATCATCTGTGCACATTGACTCTAGAGGCTCCTGGGATGGTGGGGCTCCTTGACTGTAGATACAAGTGGGAGTGATCTGAAGTTTATGGGGGGAATCGAGGATGTAGTAAGACTTGTGGGAAGGGATTTCCTCTTCCAGCACTGCAGAGAATCAGTAGTGTTAAAAAAAAAAAAGCTGGTATATTTGATCAAAGGATTAGGCAGTTTACAAGCATGAGAGCGTGCACTAAAGAATGGATTCCATAATGTTGGTTAAATGTTTTTGCTCAGCTCCCTTACCACTAAAGTTTCCTGGGTGTGGGTGCCTTTTCTCCCATCAGCAAAGCCTGGTGTTGCACAGGCTGCTGGTTGTGTTTGGAGCCATGGACTTGCAAAAATCTCCTTTCCTGTTGGCAGCATGGTTGCATCTGACTCTTACGGTTTTTGCACTTATGTGAGCCTTAACTGCAAGTGGGCTTGAACCACAAACAGAAGGGCAGAGGCTTTATCTGGAGGACCTCACAGCAGGTCTTGAGTGTGATTGGCCTTTAATGGGTCCAAGGTAAACAGAAGCATTGTGTATGAGGGGTATGCTGTGTGTCCCCTTGGCTGCTGAAGTGCAATGGAACTTCAAGACAGGGCATGTCTTGTTCTTTAGGCTCTCCCTCATACGGACTGCTCTTGTTTGTGTTGTGGAGAAGGTGATGGAGATAGTATTGGCTGAGGAATGTGAAAACTATTTTGCCTGGATGACCCAGTTCAGGCAGGCCAGACCAAACCTCTCCTGACACTTGAGATTAGAAGGTCTACCCAAACCCAGGGACAACTGATCTTGAAGCTGATCCCAGCTTCATCCAGTTAACCTGTTGTCTGGTGCTGGAAAGGGTGTGTAAAATCAACCATATCTAGCGCATGGGCACTTCAGGGGTCAGGAGTATGAGACTGGTAGGTAGGTGCATGGATGATGCTTGCTGTAGCTCTTGCAATCACTCACATTAGCTACTCCTCAGACACAAGGTGGAACAAACAGGGCTCCAATAGCTACATGTAGCTCATGGTGCTGTTCCTGGAACAGACTCATGTTTAAGATCTGCATTACTTCCTGATGGGAAGGCATTGCCAAGAAGTGCTTTTGGCTTCTAGCTTTCCCAAAAGCAGCTCTCTGACAGGAGCCCTGCTGCTGGTGTACCTGCCTGTGTGAGGACAGGAGGTAGCAGTCCTGGGAAGAGTGGGTCCCAGTGTATCTACTGGCCAGAAAACTGCTAGCCTGTCAGAGCATCCTGAGCACCAGGCTCACATGACAAGTCCTTGGCCTTGCTCCTTTCCCACTCCTGTGAGGAAACATAACTGATGAGACGATTTAATCCCTTTTGGCTTTGTTCCAGTCTGACCTTCTGTGTTATGGGGTGTTCAGCTTCCTCCAGCTGCTCCTGTTTGAGCCTGGTAAAGATCTTCGAGGTCCATCCTGACTTGATAGTAAGACTATAGGGGATGTCCTCACTTCTCTGATTAGTTCTAGTGGTTAATAATCCCTCTGAAGGGTCTTATTTGCCACTGCAATTTTCAAAGCTGTAGGTGCTGCTGCTGCTTGTGCCTTTTGTCACTGGGCTGCAGAATGTGCTCATCTTTGACGCAGGGCAATGCCAGGTACTTGATCACTGAAGAAATAAATATTTTTTTCCAGGAAAAATAATGTACTGGATTCTTTCTTCATTTTCTAGAAAATGAGATGATGTATATAGGAGCAAACACATGCTGTGTATTATATTCCCAATAGACTACATCTGCATAAATTTCAGTGAAGACTAGAAGCATAATAATATCTGCTGTCTTCATGTTAGGAGCCCATTTTCCTTCTAGAAGGGCTTGAGACAGGAACAATGCCTCTGCCCCCAATCCACTGTATAAATGCTATATAAACTCCTGATGACTTATTGATGACCTATCAGTCCCAGGTGGAGAGGAGGGAGTTCATTCTGACATGTCTTACAGCTGAGGGCTGAAGAGCCAGTTGCTGGGTTTACAATGGGTAAATAGACTCAAGACCTCTGCCTTGGCACTGGGGGAACAGAGCAGTGGGAGGGGGTGAAGACCACAGTCCTGGCTATTCTTGACCTCAGAAATCACTCTGCTCTGTGAGAGGTTGTGCCCAAAGAAATGGTGTTGCTTCCCTTCTGGGCTCACCAGCACTGTGCAAATAACTTTTTTCCCTGCAGTGTCTGCTGATATCTCTTCTGACATATGAAGGGAAGAGCTGGCCTGAGTCCCTTTTTGCATAGCTGCAATGTGTGCAGGAGTAGGGCTGCCCTCATCCTTCTGGTTGATGCCATGGTAGTGACTTGATCTGTTGGGGCTGGTTCTTGGGGTCGGGGTTTGCAGATGTCAGTACTTTGCTCCACTGCTGTGTGGAGGAAAACCATTACCATTTCACTGATCTGATACTGGTGTGGCCTCATCTAGATTGAGGAATGCTTTTTCTAGTCTTTGGTGGGATTTGTAGGAATATTTTGTTCCATTTAAATCACTTCAGGCAGGAGGAGGTTATTTTTGACCCAGAGCTTAGTGCACAGAAATGGCTACATACACAGGATGTGACGTGCAATTTGGAGAATGTCTGCTTTGACAAAAGAATGGCTGTAGAGGCATAGGTGGTTAAGTCCTTAACTTTGAAAGAGGAAAAACCCCTTGGAGTTAGCAGTCCTGGTTCTTCTGACCTGGCTGTGAGGTGCCAGGCTTGGTGACCCAGATGGCTTTCTCCCAATTAATCAGCCTGCTGCCTTGGTGAAAGCATATTTTTGGATTAAGAAACCTCATATGCTCTGTACATAAAGATAGTAAATAGAGGAGAAAAGGGAGTGTGTGCTGCACCTGGTCTGTCAAAGGAGGGACTTAGTGCTGGCGAAGCAGCTGAGAAGCCAGTGCTGGAGGTGATGGCTGTGCCAGAGATGATCCTGGTCTATGCTCAGATGCTGGGGGATGCACATCAGGCTCTTAGAACTGTGTTTGCATAAACCCCAGGTGAACGTGCTTGTGTTTTAATGAACTATATTAAAATATGCCACTAGATGGCCCCAGGAAGAAGCCAGTTGGGGCTGCGGGGCCCGAGGGAGTGAGGTGAGGGCAGCCTCCAGCAGGCACCTGGCCGGCCCCACCGCAGGGCTCCTGCTCTGGGGAAGGGCTGGGGTTAGCACAGTCCAACTGCTGAAACACCACCGGTGGGAAAGAACAAGGGGAGCACTCAGGGCTCCCACACAGCCTTATCTTTCACAGCACTTTCTGTTGGGTCTTGCGCCACCGGAGCGTGCTCCCAGGGCCCAGGGGAGCACGCAGGTGTGGTGCCTTCTCGAAGGAATGGCGTGAGCTGCCTGTGCTAGTGTGTTGTGCCCTATAGGAATGGCGTGAGCTGCCTGTTCCAGTGTCATGCCCTATCTCTGCACCCATCGGTGAAATGGGTGGCAGCCCAGCAAACCTGGCACATGCAGGTGGCTCTGTAGCTTGCATGGAGCTGTACGAGTGCTGCGGTTCTAACCAGGCTGGAGAATTAGGTTTCTTGGAGCTGTGGGTAACCCACAAACGACACCCTCTGCTTAAAACCAAACTAGCAAACTGCCTGGAGTTGCATGTTGGGGTCAGACACATGCAGTCCTATGATGAGTAAACCCCTGGTTTCTGCTGCCTGAATGGTGGGACTTGGGCTCAGGGCTGCTCTTCAGGGGACTGTCTTCTAGCTGAGATGTTGAAGCAAGGTGCTCTTCCTTTCTACCACTGTGTACTGTGCAAGGGAACTTTAAAGGCTTGAAGGGGACACCAAATGTCATGTGTCCTGGTTATAGCTGTGGCTGCTGCCTCAATTAGAAGTAGGATCCCAGCCAGGTATAGGGGTCCCAGTATAACTCCAGGTCATCTGGAGGGGAAAGTGGTAGCTGTGCTCATTTCCAAGGGAGCAAATGGTCCTATCCCAGGGTTAGGAGGGGATCGTAGACCCTGCAATGTGCCTATGGCCCATACTTCAAACCTCAGCCTCTGGGAATCGGGAGGGATGTGAAGCTGTGGATGGTTACAGCTGAGCAGTGGTTCTCTGGGGTGCTGCCGAGCTCCTCTGGAGGCTTTAATGAATGGAGCTTCACTGATGGATGAGATAGGAAAAATCACTAACCTGGGGACGTGTAAAACAGTGACTGGGCCATGCCATAGAGTGAGTCTGGTCTGATGGTCCTTCAGGAGGAGCTGGCTGCTGCATGAGCTGGTCAGGAGAGGAAATGTGGGCAGGGAAAGAGCTGTCTGGAGCTGCCGCAAAGTCAGCTTTTTGGGATGTGCTGGCACAAAAAGTCTGCACTAAAATGAGATCTCGGAGGCTTTGCAGTGCCGCAGGCAGGTGTGAGCGCTGCCAGGGAAGGCTGTGGGGCAGGGTCCCCTCAGGGCTGCCGAGGCTGCTTCCCTGCCTCGCACCTTGCCGCTGGCCGGGGAAGTACCTGCTCTCCTGCAGACAGGGAAGCTGAGTCCCTCTTCCCTCTGATATGGACTTCTTGTGCAGCCTGAGGCGAGCGGCACTGCTCTTCCAAGCCAAGCTTCACTCCTGGGGCAAACTGGAATGGGTCCAAGGGTTTGTCTGGTTTCCTTTCTAGGTTTCCTCCCCTGTTTAGTGGGATTAATAACACCTAAGGGTGTCAGAGTTAATTACTCATCAGGTTTCAAGCACTCTGCAAAAACCCTGTGCAATCTATTGTTTGAATCTACAAGACACTGCTGCCTCCCGTCTCCCAGAGGAGTGACCAGTGTCGAAGGACTGAGGTCCCTTGAATGACTTTGCTTTTTGAAGGACACAAGCTGGGGCCCGCAAAAGATCACGAGCTGTCTGCCTGTACATGCTGATGCCAGCAGGAATTGATGGTGTGCTTGGGAGTAACTGTGGTCTTAGCAGTTTGATTTAGGAGTTGGTCCTTTGACACTCATCTCTCTAGAAAGGAGGAGAGCTCCTCCACAAGACCCTTTGCTCAAAAGAGCAACCCAACCTTCAGGTGGAAACCTTGGTACAAGCTGCTGTTTTGTATGTGGCCATCGGCTGTCAGTGGTAAAACCCCAGGACAGAACTCAGGTCTTTCAGGTGAGAAATGCAGCTTTCATCCTCTGAAGTCCATCCCTGTGCTCGAACTGGTATGACTGAACTTATTCAGTTTGGGATATTTTATACAGATTTTAGCTGCTGGTTGATAACAACCAGTGTGAGCTGAAATAACACTTGCTAGGAAAAGGGGCCCTGGGTAACCATAGATAAATCCAGTTAAGCGTGGCTCAAAGATTGGCAAGCCTGAGACACCTTGTCTCTGTAGCTAGGAGCTTTTCCCCTGAAAAGCTTCATCTTGCCCCTGCCCATCCCCGAGTATCAATTCAGAGCCTTTATTTCCTCCTAGCAGTGATTCTAGAGAGCATCCTGAAAAATAGCTGCTCACTGACTACATTTTCTCTGTGACAGATAAACAGAAACCTGCTATTGAGCCCTTCTGGGCTGGGGATTCAGCAAAGCTGCAACGCTTTGGGTTTTGCTTCTTTTATGTCAGGGAGGTTTAGTTCCAGCTGAACCATAGCAAGTACCTGCTGAGTCAATCTGTCTCATTGCTGCTGTGTTTGATGGGAAGTGAAATGTGCTGCCTGACACCTGCTGAAGATCCCAGTCAGGATTTTTTTTTTACCTGTGAGAGGAGGAATTTCTGGAAGGTGAAATGCAGAAGAGAGCAGGAATAATTCCCAAGCGTTTGGAGTCGAGTTGAACCTGTTCTGTGGGGTGCGGGTCCTGCTGCAGCGCCTGAACATTTGCTCAGACCACTAGTTTTGTGGGATTAGGCAAGTGAACCTACCAACACATCCCTGTGAGGATTTTACTCCCAAACTTTGTTAGTCTGATTCTGAGTTTATTAGGTGGCAGAGGTGGTAGGCTTGGATGCCTTATGATCTAAGTGTTATGGGGATGTGCGCTATGAATTCATCTAGCTAATTGCATGGTGAATCTTGAGGTTTTGGGTCTCTTGAATTTTAGGCCTTTTAGCAATGTGCGGAATGGAGGAGTGTTTTGTGGCGTGCAGGATGGGGAAGCAGGTATTCAGTGGGCCCTTTGGGATGGAGAATAGCATGGCTGTCTGCCTGGAGGAAACTGAGGTGGTGTTGCTTCAAATGGCTTCTTTTGGCCTTATCTTCTGTGCCATTCCCACCCTATAGTACCAGCATGATGGTAACTGTGTCTGGTATCCAAGTCTCTACTGCCATATTCACGGGACCCCTTGGAAATATCACTGCAAGGTGGGGAGGAAACTTTTGGGAGGATAGAAAAAAAAAATTACCTCTGAATACTGAAAGGGCTACAGCAAAGAACCCTGCTGCATGGATTGTTTGTGCACGGTGCTGGGGTTGCTGGTTCGGCTCACTGGGGTGGGGAGGTCTGGGGCAGGAGAGGAACAGGCTGTGCTGGCCCTGTGTGGCTGTGCCGTGCCTGGGCTGGAAGAAGGAATGCTGATCTCTGCCAACAGCGCTGCTGGTGCAGTGGTTTCCTAAGCAGAGCTGTTCCCAGGCAGGGGCAGCATCAGCTCTAGTGCTTCTGGAGGAGCTTTGGAAGAAATCTGGTCACCTCCCATCACCTGCTTGACTGGGGGTAGTTTTTCCTGAGGGGGGGATCCCAACTGATGGGTCCCAGCCATCTCTTTGCAGATCGCTCAGGGTGGGATGCAACCTCCTTGTAACGCCACGTGTCCCTGTGCTCCCAAACTGCAGCCTAGGGTCAGGGTAGGGGAGGAGTGAGTCTTGCTTGCCCCTTCTCTCCTGAAATGGGTGTAGAAGGCTGGTCCACGAGCTGATTGTAAATCAGTATGCACGAGGAAGGCAATTTTCTGCAAGTGAAACCTGCCCTAACCAAGCCCTGGGGGAGGGAGGAGAACTGCAAGTGTCAAGGTGAGACGGAAGAGCAACAGAACGAGATTTAATTTCCTTCCCAATAATTTTCTCAAGCTGTATAAACTTTCCTTATTTAAAATAAATACTCCCTGAAAACACATTCTGTGTCAGTGGCCCTGTGAAAACACCCCCAGTCACAACCTGTGCCTGTCCTTTGCTTGCAGCCTCAGCCAAAAGCCAGCAGTTTTACATTTTGCTCTATTAACTTGAGCTGTAAATTTCCTTGTGCAAAGTCTCCCAGGCTGTGGAATGAATTTAAGTAAACAGGGCGTACAATAATAGACTTGTGTTAGGGCAGGTTTTTCAAGTGGCCTGTAACTCTTAGGGTAAGTTCTTCTAAATCTCTGCCTGTTACGGTGCAGAGTGTGTGAGCTTGTCCAGAAGGTGGAGGAAGTTATAGAAAAGATCTGACTGGTAACCATCTCTGGGATCCTACCTGTGGTCCAGAGAAGAGCATCCAGTGTTTGATAAGCAAAGAATTTAGGTGAGACAATCTCTTGCCTGGCATTTCATTATGGTTTTTTGTTCAAGACCTTCAGAGTCAGTTTTTTTTCTCAGTGGCAGCATCTGTGTGAGGTGCTTATAAGCATCTGAGTGTTTTCCCCTTGATCTACAACATGCTGAATGCAGACTCTAAAATCAGTTTTCAGAAGGCGTTTCAAGTTTAACTTTGAGTGCCCTAAAGAAGGCACCCAAAATTGTTTGCTTTGAAGACTGTAGGATTAGTTCCTTCTCAGAATTATTCTCTGGGGAAAAAAGACAGAAGGTGTTTCTCCTGTGAGTGTGATTGGAAAATAATACTCGATTTCAGGTTTGTGGACATCATTGAGACTCTTGAAATTCTGCTTTGGTGTCCAGAAGTGCTGTGTGTGTTTCTGCCTCACATTGCCAAGGAATCTGAAGGGGTTCTGGGGATGTTATGAGGTGTTCACGTTTCCTGCCGGGCCAGGAAAGCATCTCTTCTCGACTGTGAATGCAACCTACTTAGCTCAGATCATTGTCCAATCTTCAGTTAAAAGCAGGCTCAAGATGAACATGGTCTAGAAGGTTGTGAGTGAAGAAAGACTGCTCCCACTTTGCTAGCTAGGCAGTTTTCCTACCTGTTACCTCTGCAGTAGATTATTACTGTTTCCCCCATGAACTTGCAGTTAAAATGCACATCTGGTCGGTGTCTGAGTCATCTTGTAAAGGGTACTTGATCATTAGATAAAGGGGAAAGGAACTTCTGGCTTAGATAGCCCTTTCCTGAAAAAAAAGAAGGTTGTAAGGGATAACTTGGCATAAAAGCCCACAAATGGGGGTTTCTTTAGACTCCCCTGGGTTCGGCTATGTTGTCTGGTTATCTAACCTTTCACCAGCTGCCTCTTGTAAAACTGCAGGCAAAGTGGTTCTGACTTCTGCTAAGCTGTGGGGAAAAAAAGCAAGAAAACATCTTTAAAGCCCTTATCCAGAACTCAGTAAAACCAATGGAAAACCTCTGTGAGTCCGGGGGATATTGGATCACTTCCAAAGTGTGGAGAGCCCTGGAGAAAGGTTGAGCCCAGCTTTTAGATCTAGAAGCCAAGGGAAATTCTCTGCTTCTGGGAGTGGAAAAAAGTCTTGGCAAAGTCTGGATCTTAGTGCCAGAGCAAGGGATTGACCCAAAATGGTAGAAGTTGGGGTTTAGGGGATAGAAGGAGGGTAAAGCTTTATGTACTGGGGTACTTGAGCAGCTCATGAACTGAGCATTTCCTCTTGCCCTTTTGATATATCTTCTATTAGATAAAAGGAGAGTAACTCATGCTTCATGACTCCTACTGCTGGCTTGGCCTCTGCTACAATATATCTATTGCTTCTCTTTGAAAAAAGTGTTTGGACGCAAAACTCTCGTTTTCCTCCCCGTAAGAGAGTGATACTGCAACAAGGCTTAACCCAGGTGTGTTTGTAGCAACTAGCCCCAAAAGATGTTGAGGGATGTTCTTGTGGGACTGAGTGGTCCTGGACTTGCAGTGTAACTGGCAACATAAGAACAGATTTGCCAAGCTGAATGCAAAGGCTTTTAGATAAAACAAAATGTTTGCTTTGGTGTTCAGAAGCATGGAGATGCCACAGAAGGAGAATTGCCAATTGGCTGATCACCAGCCACTGATTCATAATGTAAAAGTGTAGTGTGACACCCCCCTCTTTTTTTCCCGGTTCTTGACAAACTTTACAACTGGCTCTTTTTTGAGAGGAGGAGGGAATTCTCATGGTTTTAAGCAAATCATAACTGACTCAGCCTAAGCCCAAGGGTAGAATGGCAAAGGCTTGATGGATTAAGTGTCCTGGAACAACTGGCTACACAGCTCTTTCTTGTTTTCTGGCTGTGAGGATCGTCCTTTTGATCAGATTCTTTTCCCTACTGCTTTCCGGATTGTAAATGCAGATTAGTCACAGCAGGGTGGCAAAAAATTAATGGAGTAGGAGGTTAAGCCCTGGGAGTGTGAGTGGTGGCCTCTGGGGAGTGAATACACCCTGGTGGTCAGGTGGAGAAGTGAGGACATCTTGAGGCCACCTGCCCATGAATGGAAGGGTTGAGAGCCTGAGACTTCTGTAACAATCCATATTTCTGTAATCTGCTGAGATGTCTCTCTATGTCCCCATTAGTTATGACCTACTTGACTGACTTCCAAAGTCCTGAGTCTTGCTGTAAGACTTAGACTTGTGTCCTGTAGCCAGAAGAGGAAGCTGTAGTTTGGCCATTTACCATCTCCCCTGTATATTTGACCTTCCTTGTTTCCTGCCTGTGCTGCCTAGGTCATCGTTACACTTGTGGATCCACTGGTTTCTGAGAGCATTAGTCAACTGCTGCTCAACTCCCCTTGGGTACTGGTGATCCCTACTGCAAGCTGACTTTCTTGCTTCTCTGGTCATAAAGTCCAGGAAAGTGGGCCATTTTTACAGGCCTCTGAAACTGGAAGAAAATACTGAGTAACTTGTCAGGTTTTTAGTGACCATGAGGAAGTGGGTTGCCAACCTCAACACAAGAAGGCAAAGGCTTAAAATGCAAGGGAAAAAGAATCCCAATTCCCAGTCAGGTCTGCTGAGTAACAAGCAGTGGTGTGCACAGGAATCCCACAACTCTTTGCTTGTCTTTGGGTGAAAGCCCTTATCAGCTGTCCTACTTGCGTGTCAGACTGACAGGCTTGTTTTGAAGGCCAGTGAGACTTCCCCAAACAGCTTCTGCTGTGGCTTCAAATGCAACTGCTACTTACAAAATGATCCATGTCCAGAGGCGATGGCTCTGCAAAGGATGAGATGACCATGCACAAATGTAGTTGCCTATTGGCATGCACAAGTCTTCTGAAAAATGTTAGTTGAAGGCAGTACTTTAAAGCAGTAAACTTGCACCACAGTCTGTTTGGGTGGGGTCCTGAGTCTGCATAGACCACTGCTGGAGATAGCAAGTGATGCTGTGTGAATTTGCAGGTTTATTTGCAATGAACTGATTTGCCTGATGAAAGTAGCTTATGAACACAGCTGCTGCTTGGTGCATGGCTTTTGACATCAGTAGTGTTATACCAGGGGTGAAATTGGCCTTCCCTATATTGTTGCCAGTTGCAAGGATTTATCATCCACCTGTGCTCTGATTTACGTGTGTGTAAATCCCAAGTAACTCCATTAACATCAATAAAGCTGCTTGAATAGATCTCTATCTGAATTGCGTGCTGAAGACTTCTCATGTTGCTGCTAGCTATGCAGGTGCAGGGATGTGGTTGGGTTCAGCTGGGAAACATGATGCCATCCAAGTGTGTGTCTAGCATGCAAACAAGAAGAAAATGCTGAGCTGAAACCACAATGTTCATTTAAAGGGCTGCTATCAAGCTTTCAAGGGAAGATTCTCTTTGCCATCTTCAAATATTTGAACTGGCAGGAATTTCTGAAGAATGTTTCCCTGGTCACTTGGAGGGGAAGAAAATGTCCTGCTCCTTTGTGGTAGAAGAGATAGTGGACAGAGGAAGATAGGTTGGTCCCAGATCAGTGTTGATGACCATGTTAGGGAGAAGAGATGGGTTTCTATTCCTCATTTACCTCCTCCACCTTCACTGTACCTATACCTTAACTGCATGCAAGGACAAAGAACAGTAGCTTGCTTTTTAGCAAGTGTTTGTGGGCTTTTTTGCACCAATTGTGGAAACTAGAACCACAGTGGGCAATGTTAAGGACGTGGGGTGGAGCAGTGCCACGTTGCACTGTTGTCTGTGTTTTGAGGGACACAGGAGTCGGTTGTCCTGTTGCAGCAGCAACAGAAATGAAAAGTCACCTGGAGAAAATTGTCACAGGGAGAAGAGATAGCCACCAGCTCAGAGGAGAGCTTAGCCCTTGGATCAACCCAAAGCATTTGGGGCTGATAGCTCTTCTGAACCACTTGTGATGATGTTAGAGACTCTCATAGATAAGTTATCTATACAAATTCTGAACCTCACTAACCTCTTTGTGACAGCAAGCTCCTGGTAGGGAGGTTTTGAGATTTTTGGGTTGCTTGGCAGCTTCATGGATTAAGGTGCAAAACAGTGACAGTTGGTATCGGTTTGGGGAGTGTGGAATGCAGTTTTATTGGCTTGGGTGGAATTTGTCCTGATTAGTGGAAACAGAAGGATTGGAAATGTAGCATTCAAGGTGGTTCATTTTTAGAAGCATGTGTTCATGTTTTGGGGACTCCATCACTTAGCTAACATTTGATACATGCAGGAGTGAAGGAAAGAGGATCGCTGGCAAGTTTGTTATGGGTTGTTTATTTAGGAGATGAAGATAGTTGGCTCCTTGAAGTGAAAGGTGGCATCTCATTTAAGGAAGAGACTTGTAGCATCCTACTGTTTTCCATTGCTGGCCAGGTGGAGGGATGTTTGCTGCATGCTCTCAGCTGGTGACAGTCTGGGGAGGAGGAAGAGGATACCCAGCTCAGACTCAGGGCAGATTGGGCATCTGTGGTGCTGTGAGGCTGTAGGTACTCATGATCATCTCTGCTGTGTCTGTGCATAGCCACTGTGTCCTACAGGTCTCATCTTTGCCTAAGTTCTCATTATATTCAGACATCTGAACATGGCCAATGGTGGGGTGGATAACCTGGCTCTTTTCTTTACCACTGATTTGTCTCAATGGTAAGATGTCCCTGTGAGCTGGAAGCAAAGCAAAATAAAAGATAAAGCCCAGCACCTTAACCTCCAAGCCAAACCATGGCCCTCCCCATACCCTTCATCCCATGGAAAACTGTAGTACTGTCTTTGGCATGAGCACAGTGTGTGCTTTTAGGTTGTAACCTTTGGAGTTCATAGTTGTTTAATGTGAAAAAGGGTTGGAAAATGTCAGTTTGGATCTGATATTCATCTACCTTCCAGGGCCCCCGAAGCAATTAGTGCAGTAGTTGCAGTTCAGGTGTCTCATGTACCTATTTTTCATGAACAGGTTTCCCACCTGGTCTGTCTCTCCAATGGCAGACCATAGCTGTAGGTCTCCATTGGGTATTCTGGCTGTTTTTCCCACAGGCTAATGCAAACTACCACAGGAGATGGGAAGTGGGCAGGAGTCTGTCATATGGAGGGAAACGAAGGCCTGACTAAAGGTTGTCTGTATCTACATTTGGAATGCCTTTTTTGTAATAATGTCTTTTGGGTTGAGATTTTTGTTTGGGGAGAATGTGTTGCAGACAGTTTTCCTTGGAGATAGTGGTTCCTGTAGAAATGCCACCTGTAAGGTGGTGTGAAGGAAGGGAACCATTAAAATGAAGAATTTCTTTCCAGCCTTAGTACTCCTGTAGGTGTACGCAGGCTTTCTAAAAATAGCCTCCTTACGCTGACTGAAAATGGGATGCCCCAGGCATTTGACTCTGTGCAGCTCCCCTCCTCCTTTCCCTGCTTTTGAAGTTGAATGCTTATGGATGTTTTTTAGCTTATCATAAACCCATCACAACTGGCAGTACTCCACTGTTCCAGGGTTGAGGGTTTTCTTTCTCATCCTCCACCCATGCATGTACTTCTCAGGAAAAGATCACGTGAAATCCTCTGTCTGCCTTGGAGAAGATTGTCACTTCTCCATGCCTTAAAGATCATGCTTAGCATTTTTTTTCCACTGAGAATTTCCCACCTTCTTAAGGACCTCAGACACTGGCTATGCCCTTGATCTCCTTCCCTGTGACAGACAAGTTCTTGTGGCCTTTAGTCTCTCCACTGAACCCTTAAGCTTGTCCTAAGGGGCTGGACTGGCTTGTGAAGATGGTATTTCTAGGAGTCCTTCTGTTTTAAGTGTTTCTCTCCCAGTGATCACAGGGAGAAGAAAACCTGCTGTAGATACCTGCTGAGATTTAAGGAGTTGTTGCACCATCAGCAACTGAAGGTGTCCCATACTGACCTCGCTGTCTGTGGGGCATGTTAGGGGACAAGGCTGTCTGGGGAATAACCTGGCAGAAAAAAAAAGGACTTTTAGAAAATGGAGTTTGGTTCATACCATGGCTCTATCAGTGTGAGGCTGGTGCAGAAGCTGCAAAGCACTATGAGGTGGGCAGTGATCCAGTTGCCACCAAGGAAATGTAGATAGAATAACTGGGTGACTTCAACAGATCTATGCTGAAATGTCTGGCTGGATGTGCATGCGAGCACTGAAAGACTCTAACCACAGATAGCTGGAGGCTGGAAAACACAGTGGGAAAGATGTGTGGACCCCACTATACCTGCCAGGTGTGGGCTATGCTCCTAGCAAGAGTCAGGATGCTTTTCTGACCTTGGGTCTGGCTGCTACAGCTGGGCTTGGGGGGGCTGTTCTATAAGATATATTTAAGGGAGTTGAGGGAACTGGTTTCTGCAGTGGTGTGTGCTTTCAAGTGGATTATAGCTGAGGCCTGAAGAAGTGTGCAGCTGGTGCTGTGTATGGTTCCATGGGTGGAAGTTGGGTGCAGAAGCTGAGGCAGGTGGACTGACCACAGCTGGAATGATCTGTTGAAAATGGTTATGCTCTCCCTGCTGCTTATTCACAAATCACTAGCCTGGTGCCCAAGGTCTTGGTCTGAGTCAATCCTCACTTGTGTGATGAGCAGACAGAAAAGCACCCTGGGTGGGCAGCATGATCATGGTGGTGTGCCTTCTGAAGGAAATTTTGCTGAACAGGCCATGTGGGTGATGGAATGCTTCTCCACCAAGCACCTTGCACCACAGCACAGGTTAACTCTGTCATAGCTGCTGGGTAAGTCCCTTCCTTGGAGGGGGGGAATGGGATTTCCCCATAACTGACACCCTGATCCAAGTGTGCAGGCTTGAGGCTGCCAGTGTCTGCACATGAAGGCATACAAGGGATCTCTTATGAATCCCCACCACACTTTCTAACGTGTTTCTACCATGTGAGCCTTTGAGGAGGAGGAGAGACGGGCAAGAGAGGAGTGGAGATGTATGCAAGGCTGTTTGTGTGCTTGCTTGTTGGTCAAAGGTGCTTTGTCTCTTCTTTGAACCCAGTTGAATGTTCTTGGATTTGAGACCTGGGCGGATTCAAATGTGTTTGGCTTTGATTTCCACTTGGTCAAAAAGGAAAAGCAGTGGAGCAAGAAAGCTATTAATTTTAGGAAGAAATCTGAGGTTTCCTCAAATGTTTGTTTAAAAATCTTCCAGAGGAAGGAATAGAGTAAAATGCATAGTGAGAGTTAAGGCAGAGCCAGCGTGCAGGGTATGTCCTTTTTGGAGGGACAGTGTTTCATTTGGGTGTCTCACAGGGAAAGGGACATCCCCGCAGTGTCACAACAAAGCAGCCCTGCTCCATCCTACAGATAATGTGAGAAAAGCTCAGCAAGAGGGTATGCAGGTGGAGATGGACCCAAATCTAGCTGAATTTCAATGCTTTGTGACTATCCATGTTGCTTCAGGTGTGTGTCCATGGATTGCTACTTGGCAATTGGCTTGGATGGCTGTGCCAGACCCCGTTCCTGTGTCCGTGTACCCTGTGTAGCTGCAGAGATGGGTGATGTCCGTGGTGTGACACTCCTTTACTGTTCAGGGGAGTGGTGATGACTGGCTTTCCAAGGGTGTCGTTGATACTAGTTCTTAACGAGACAGTATAATTCACAAATCTGCTTGGAAACAGTTTGTCTTTCTAAAAGCATTGCTCCCTAGGTCAGGCTCACAGATAACATCAGTGTCTATCGTTGAGGGAAGAATGTATTTTGGTGGATGGTGCATTGCAAACAAGACAGATAAATAATAGCAATCCATGTAGACAGAGGTAATTAAAGTGACAGCCACACTGACAAATAGCCAAGTAAATGGATAGGGCGATTTACTAATGAAATGAGTATAAATGGATATATGGACATGCAAGATGCGGAAAATGACAGAAATATGAATTTGGCATATTCCCAAAAGGTGCTCTCAGGGCTGCTGCGCATGCTGTGCAATGATTGTTAGTCAAAGAAGGCTTCATGTCCTAAATCATGAGGTTGTTGCAGATTGCAAAGACTTTTTTTCCTGTGGCTAGATGCAGGACTGATCCATAACTGGGGTAAGAGTGCAAATTCCTGCCTCTCCAGGCAGGAAGAGGCAAAACTGGGCAGCTAATCCCAGTACTGTGCCAGTGACCATAGGCCAAAGAGCAAAGTACCTTCAAGGCAAGGAGATATGTAAGTAATTTGAGGAAAAGCCTAGGAAATGCAACTCCTGTACTTAGTCACGGTGCAAGGCGCAGGGGGAGTTTGGGGGTGTTAGGAATGGGCTGAAGTCAAAGTGAGAGGAGGCAGGGTTTGGGTGTCCTAGTTTACAGCTAGGATGTCCTGATGGCCAAGGTGTTCTGCTCCCTGCAAGTCCCAAAATGAAGTGGAAGGATAGTACTAAAGGTGGTGTAACTACCTATTTAAGGCTGAGGATCTGATGTGAATCAGCCTCTCCAGACCCCAGGTAAGGGAAGTTTAAGCTGCTTTACTTCTGGGACCAGTGTGAAAATGGTTTAAGCTTGCTCTTAGACAAATAGGAGTTTCAGATCTTCGGTTATACACAGCTTGGCTGATAATTAGTTTACCTGTCTTGTTTTTTCTCCCCTGTTCTATACACTGAGAAATATCTGAGTTTTTTGGCATTACTGGCCACCTTTGGAGCAGAGTCTGAATACTCAGCTCATAATCATACTAGTCATCAACACAATGCTTGTCAAAGTTAAATATAAACCTTTTAGTTGCTGTATGTTTAGCTTGTTTAAGCAGTTTGATGCTGTACGAAGAGGTATCCCCACCTCTGCAGTGTCTTCATGCCAACTACATGGCCAGCTGACTGTACCTAGAGTAGTCTTGCACATGCAGCTGGGTTTTTTTGGGGGGAAAAAAGGGGGGGGGGGGGAATCAGACCTGTGCTGCTTTATAAGAGGAGCTTGGGGTGATTTCTATGGCTTAACGGAACAGGCACACAATGCTGTCTGCTAAGCAGTACTTAAACTTCATATACTCAGGGTGGGGAAAAATGATCCTTTAATATTAAAATTAGGTGATGCTTCTTTTCCAGAAATAGCATATGGTGTATGTTTGGAGGGTACACATTAGTCTTCATTAAATTGATGTCCTGGAAATTGGGGTGAACAGAGGTGCAGAGGGGAGGTACTGGGAGTGGAAGGAAATGGTGCGGCGTGTAACTCCGGCTGGGTAGCACGTGTACCCTGCTCCTTTGTGCAACTCAGAACATTAAAAGTCATACTTGTTGGGACTTGAACTTGAGTTTTATGAAGGGGTAAGATGGAGGAGGCAGGAGAAGTAGGCAAGAACTTCCCTGGAGGCAGCATTTCTGCTTAGAGGCTTCTTTGTTTTGGTGTGCACTTCCCTCCTTGAGATTAATTTGCAATGGCGGGGAAGCTTTTGAAGGCTGCGTAATGCCACAAGCCGCATGTCACTGTCCTGCAGGAAAGGCAGATAAAACAAATAGCATGTCAAATGGCTCTGAAGATGGAGACCTGCCTCCTAGCCTGTGTGGTTATTTGCATTTCCAGGGAGGGAAATAGCAGGTGTAAAGCATCCTCCCCTTGATGCAGAGCTTCCAAACAATTGCTGGGCTGTGTTGTATGGTGTAGGCAGGCTTGTTCTGTGTCCATAGTGCTAGGACTCCCTTCCCAGTTGTATCTGAGTCCAGCATGTGAGCTTGATGTCTCAGCTACCTCATGCTCCTGCCTGGCATGTGAGCAGTGAGTACTAAATACTATACTTGCAAAAAGTGAAGAATGAAGCAAAGTAGTGTCTTGCATCTTCCTCTGAGGAGTTTGTGATTACTTTGATTACATGCTCCTTGCACTGAGAAGAAATCAGGTATGCTGATCTCCTCAGGTCAGGAGATCCTTTATCTTCCACTCAGCCACTGCTCTGCAGGGTGCAGTCCCTCTCGGGTGTCTCCGCTCAGATTGCGTCGCTCATCTGAGGTGGTGTACAAATTGACAAAGGCTTAGAAACATTTGCCTTCACCAATTTAATTTTTTTTTCTCCATTACTTCTGCTCTGGTTCCCATCTGGACCAAGATCTAGGTGTCCAACAAGCCAGACAGGCTTCAAAAGGGAATGTAAGGTCATGGTTCATGGTTTCTTAAGGACTTTCCAGTACAGCTTTCAGACCAAAGAGCTGACAAAGCCCAGTTGTGGATGCCTTAAAAACCACTCCTCTCATGTACTATCTGTTTATTGTGATTTTGCTCACTTAAGATAGTGTAAAGCTGTTCCTGTTTCATGGTTCAAACATGGAAACAAGTGGATGCTATTGCTTGTTAATCTCTAGAATGTGTGACATTATTTGCCTTCAAATGACAGGTAGAAACTAAGCTGCAGTAGGATTTTTCATCCCACAGCTTGCATTACCAACACTGAAAGATTGGCTAGAGTAGTCAAAAAGTCCCTTTTCCTACAGAAATTCCTGGATCTCTGGGCCAGACTGCGTTATTCTATAATAGCGCAATAAGGTTTGCTTCCTTCCTCTTCTCCAAATTCCTCGTAATGCTGGGGCACAGAGTAAAAATATATGATTGGAGTTATGTATATGTGCCACAAGCAACGCAAGGCTTGTTAACTGTCTAAGTATGGAATTTAGGAGTTTAATCCTTATGTAAGGTGCAATGCAATAAACCACTCCAATTACGAAACAGACTTGTGTGCACATGCTTCTTTCTGAACTTAGCTGAAGTCTGCCTGCTGAGTTGGCACGGGCTGTTTTATTCCGGAGTAGTGGTGGTAGCAGCAGCAAACCCGTGGTTCTTGGTCAAACTGACCATAAAGCAAGTGTTAAGAAATCCAGGATGCAAATTATATCTTTGTCTCGTTGTGTCCCTGAGATGGCTCTGATGCAAACAGTCTGTCCTGGCCTCTTGGTCTTATTATATCTTCCGAATGCGATTGAAGAGTGGCAGGTTTTTGTGCCAGGCATAGTCAAAGCATGACCTATGCCCCAAATCCTGGTGCTTTCATGTTAGAGCACAGTAAATGTTTGCAGAGTTTTGATGCCCAAATAAATTAATGCTGGGTATTAAAGTCTTGTGAGCTGTGCTTTGCAGGGAGAATGAAGTTGCTTATCCCTCTTTCCTCTTGAACAAGCTTATTTAGGTGTAACATCTTCCTGTAAAAGAAAGAATTTCTCCCAGTATAAGCCCTTCCTGGAGAGATCAAATCATGTAGTGTATAGCACTTCACCTCTCATACTTGCTGATGCTTTAAAATAGTTTTAAGTCACTCAGCTGAACTGGGTGTATTTCATGGCAGCGTATTTTACCTCTATTTTGGGGCAAGTTCCTTTCTCTAGAGAGCTCACAACCTTTGTCAATGGTGCAGGACCTGCCTGTTGTGGCAGACTCTTGTCCCTAAGAGGCATTGCAGGGCCATAAATGGTAAACCTTCCTCTTCATTCATGGGTTTTCCCATCATGTGGAAAGAGAAGGAAGGGCTGAGACAGATCTGATGGGAAACGCAGCTGAGGGTGGTGCAGAGGCCATGGGTTGCTGTCTATAGTTGAGCTGCTGTGCAATAGGCAACTAACTGGTAAATGTAGAGGAAAATGGGTTGCCATGATGATTCCTGCCAAAATACACTTGACCTGTCCCATGCGCTTCTAACAGGCTGTTGGCTTTCTGGCACGGGCTTGTTTTGAGTCCCTGGTGGCACAGCCACATCAGCCTGGTGGCTGCAGGTGCCGGGAGGCTTCAGCAGTGCTACTGTAACACCAAGATCAGAGGAGAAAAGGGATCAGGAGTGCAAATGACTGAGCAAGCCAGCAGCAAATTTAGTATCTTCTTGTATTCTCCTTAGAGCTAAAGCGATTAGCTCAGATGTGAAGCCTCGGATGAGCTTAAATTCTCTTTAAGGCTATTAAGGTATATTGAAGGCTCCTTTCAAAACCAGGGCTCAGGTGGCATCCTAGCCTTTCTCCAGGCTGGTGTAAAATCTTCCATGCCTGGACTGTTTAAGCTTGGAGAGCACCTTTTCAGAATGTTTAGTTACAATATCGCAGTGGTGTTGGCGCTGGGGTTGTCCCACCTCAGAGACAGCTTCTTATTGTTTTGTTGTCTGAAATAGGGATGGATAAATGTTGTGGAACTGAAAAGGCTTAGTAAAAATCAATAGTTATATTTTTCTTTTAGCAGAACCACATATGAACCTCTCTTTAAGGCTGGCTTAATTTCAAAATGCAGAAAACGCAACACTACTTAGCATGCTCTATTGGCTTTGAAATGCTTTGTGTTGGGCAGCATGCTATGATGTGAGACAATGTGGTTTTGCAGTGTTCCCTGCTGCTTCTGTGTGCTCCAGGGGAAGGAAAGGAGCTCAGCTGGTCATGTTCCACTTATCTCCAGCTGTTGAAATATCCTCTTCTAGGTGATGACAAAACATACTGTTAAGACTTGAGGCCTCACTCTTTGCCAGGTATATCATGTCCATTTATCTTCCATAAAATACTTTTGAGTTTAATCTCTCAGTTCATCTTCATAACACCCATCACCCCCTGCAAAACAACACATAGTTATAGATTCCGTAGCAGTAGATGGAAAACAGAGGAGTGCTTTGCACCAAAGTGACTTCTAGATGCATGTACCTTTAATGCTGGGGCTTACTGCTCCTATTTTGCAAATAAGTCATTAAACATAAAATAAAGGCTTTGCACATAGGTAGTACTCACCTGGAAACTCCTCTGGACTCCAACCTCATTTATGTGGTCTCTTGGATCTTTTGATGTTTGCTGGTGTTAATCTGCCTGGCAAGCACACAAGAATTGACAGAACAGTCTTTAAGAAAATATGGACCCAGGTGATAGCTTCAGCCTGTTTAGTTATATACTGGGGCAGAATGCAAAGGAGAAACGTGTGCCATGACAGAACTGGTTGTACTGTTATTGCTTTGAAGGTATCTGCAAGATCTAGCTAGGGAGTTGGGATAGGATCCGTTGTCTAGGAACTCCGTACACAGTTTGAAGAGTTCAGCAGATGGGATGGCTTATGACGATGCTGAAAGTGAAGATCCCAACAGCATTAGGGGAGCTTAAGCTTTGAACCACATGGCCATTGAGAAGCTCATGACATTGAACTTCTACCTCGCTGGTCTATAAACTTCAAATCGCTTTTGAGGTGGCAACGATGCTAACTTTCAGTAAATGTGCTAGCCTGTGTTAGGTAGTGACCTCATTCATGGGAGGAAGTAAAGCTCATGTCCACTGATGCATTGGCGGGAAGCAGTGATCCTCACTTTGCCTTAGTTTCCTCATATGTAGAGCGCTTGCAGCTTGTTTAGAGGAATCAGGAGATATAATTAGTGTTTATGAAACACTTGGGGATTGTGTAAAACAAATCATAAAAAAAGAGCTGTGCCAGAGTTCTGAAAATATTTACACAACATCTGAAGGCTGCCTGTGTTGGACTTTATCGTAAGGAAATATGTGTGAGTGCCAGAACTTAAGCAACTGTTAAATGCATCCTTCTGGCTCAGCAGTGCCATCCACGAATCCTGTGGGAACGCTTAGTCCTCAAAGCTTAAACATAATGTTCTTGCTGGTTATCATCCAAAGCTTTCTGAAGGGGAGAGCCACCTCACTGCTGCTTCTGCAAGAGGAATGAGGGATCCTCAGGGAAGCAAAAATATTTGAGGATTGCCAAAAGTGGTCTAAATTCACAGGCCTTTTTTGCCTTGTTCTCAATTTTCTGCTCTTGGCTTTCCCTCTTCTGCACTGTAGTGTGTTGGGGTGGTGAAGGTTTAAACCCTCTGAAACAAACTTGAGTGGCTTGCTTTCAGCATAGAGACAGTATCTTTCTCCTTTTAGATGGCATCTCTAGTTTAATGGAAGGAGGATGTATCTTCTTCCAAAGTGTTAAGTCTAAACAGCAAAGGCTATTACTGCCTTCATTTAAAAGCTGAGATTGAAAGGCTGCTCAGGGATACCAACAAAATATCAGAGCTAATTCCTGCCCTTTAAGATGAGGCCTTGGATTCAACATCGTCATGGTATAATGAGGTGTCTGCCTCATTTCTGAGTTGTCCCACACTGGGTGGACTCTGCACAAGGCACATCCCAGCCTCTTCGCAGAGGGATGCTTTCTGGACTCATTACTAACTGAGCCTCCTGGGTTTTCCACCTTGATTTTCCATGAGAACCAACAGTGCCTTTTGCAGCTGATAGGCTTTATCTTTTTGAAGGACTTTCCCCCTGAGATGGGGGCCTGGATGGAGGTGGCCAATACCACCTTTGGCATTTGGGAGGCGCTTTTCCAGGAAGAGCGGATGATGGTGTGTTAGGATCCTTGGGGGAAATACAGCCAGGGTAGATGTCCCACTTGTTTCTTGTGTCTGAACTGCCCAGAATTCCATCTTTTTCACTATCCTCTGCTCAGTACTTTTTGCCATCATCTGATACTCAGTCATCTGCTTCAGGTATTGGTTGTTTATTGGTGACTCCTTTCTTCCACCTGATTATGTATTCAGGGTGACTTTCAAATGTATATGTCCTCTTATCCAGGTAAGCATGGCAGATCCCTGCCTTTTAGTAGCATTTAGGCAATTGAGAAATATCCCTTTCAGCGTTAGCGTGCCCTTGTGCAAATGTCGGCAGGTCAACAGGAGAGTGTCTTCTGAAAAATTGAATTTTCCAAATGAAAGATGAGGGGTCTCTGCTCCTGAAAGTTGGCTTTTTAGAGACTTGTCAAAGGCCACGAGGTATGTTGGGAAGGAAGAAAAGGGCTGGTGCTTGCAAATTCCTCTGGTCTTTTAGCTCATTCATGTGATTTAAACATAAGAATATGGTTTGGTTTAGCTAGAAGAGGGAGATTTATGGCTTTTGTAGGAGATGGGCTAAGCAGACAGATCTGAAAACCCTTTTGAATTTCAAACAAACAAATGCCGAACATAGCACACCATTCAATTAAAAGATAATAAAACATGATATGTCTCCCATAGACTGCAGGTGAATGCTTGGAATACTCAGTCTGTTTCAAAGCTTTGGGCTTATATTGATCAGAGGGGTAAATCATAAGGGACTTGCAATGAAACAAATTCATTCCTTCTGTATGTTTCGTTGCACTAAGAATGAGGAAGCTCTCCCTTCCTGGAATTTTGAATGCCTTTAGATGTTTGATCAGATCCCATGTGAGACCAAGTGGTACGTTTTGGCTCTGCATTAGATTTTTTTTTTGCTTTTCTTGAAGTTGTTAGAGAAGCACAAAGTCCTGGCAAGAAATGGATTTCTTTATGTACTGCTGATTGCTGAAACTCATGTCCGGGTTTCCACTTTTAGTGGAAACAAACCTGATGTCCATTCTCAACAAAAACAGAAGTTGTGCTAAGGCGGCTCTTCCTCCTCTTCTGTATGTGGGAGGGAAGGAAGGGAATTGAGAGGGAAAGTGAGGCTTGACAGTGTTTCTAACGAACTCCATGGTCTGATGATTTTCCTAATCTAAATTAAAACATCCTCAAAGGCTGAGGCCAGATGTAGATGCTCCAGGGAATTCAGAGCCTTCTTTCTGAAAGCTGGAACTTCTGTAAGCACAAATCTGATGAATTGTGCTGGGCATGTAATGGCAATACAGGTTGGCAGCAGGAACTATTGGTAGATAGGGCTTCAGATGAACTTGAGCAATCTTTCACCTATAGCTGGATGACATTGTTAAAAATACCGGAGCCTTGAGTGACACCTAAAGTCTATTTTTTCTATATTGCACAGGGAGAGAAGCAAGGCCTAAGCATTGTAGATTAAGGAATGCTTATTGTTTTATGAGACCAGATTTGCTGTTAAAGAGGTGTTGTCCTAGCATTTGTTGCCTTTACCTTCTCTGGAAGCTCATTGACTTCAGTGGGAATTGAAGGACAGAGCAAGCTAGGTAACTCCCTACCCAGATTTGGGTCTCCCATGCGCTGGATGAATATTTTAGCCACTAGCTATGATACAGAAATGGTTCCAGTAGCTGCAGTGTGTGGAAAGCCTCACTCACCAGTGTATGCTGGGACTTCAGGCCAGGTCCTCTGGAGAACGTTTAGTAGTAGCTGGCTCTTGCAGGGGTCTCAGCTGCCTGTACAGAAGCTATTCTGCTTCTGAAAACACTCCTGGAAATATTTCCAGCTGCATCAAGGGTATATTGTGAGCTCATACAGCAGCTGAGCAGAAGTCCTTTTAGATTGCAGCTTTAGGTTTGACTGTCCAGTATTTACCTCAGCTCTCTTCCCCAAAAATGTTGAGACAGCACTTCTTGTCTTGGTTAAAAAGAAAAATAGTGAAAAATTTGATTGCATGCTCTTGGACACTCTTGGCTTAGTCTCATTACGTGGACTCCCCTGTCTCCCTGTCAGGAGCTGCTTCTGGGGCTCATACTGGGTAGAGTTTGTGTCAGTTTAGTGATTCTGGTATTGCTGATTTGGCATGTTTTTCTCCATGTCTAGTCTTCTACTGCTCTCCCCATCTCACCTCACCTTGAGAGGAAAAACCAGAACCAAAGAAACAATCAGGCAGTTTTACGGCAGAAAATTGAATGCAAGTTGGTGGTGTCCCTTAAATCATGGGTGTCAGTTCTTGCAACACATTTGCAACATACTAAATTGAGTGGCATTTCTTAACAAGGACATAAATGGGTGGAAATAAATATAAATGGGTGTAAATGATCACACAGCAGTTCTATTAGCTTAGAAATTGGTTTAATTCTGTATGAAGTCCTCTGAAATATTAAGGTAGGGTTTCTGATCTGGTGGTTCTTGGAGAAATGAAAGGTGAACCTGGGCTTCATGCTTCTGTCAGAACTGAGGTCACAGGTTCTTGGCTCCAGAATACCCTGTATGTTCAGACATTTACTGACTCTCTTCAGAGGCTGTAGCACTTCTCACTTCAGACTGTCAATCTGCTCTTGGGTTATTGAACACCCTCTTGGCTTCAATTGAAGAAGTCTTCATTTTCTATCTTTAAAGGCCGGCATCTACAACTGCTCTCAAGCAGTTGCTGTCTTCTGCTCTGCCTGGATAATTGCTTTTCAGCAATCCAAACAGACCTTTAAATCCCTTAATATACTTCACAGATTTGCTGTACTTAACACACCTGTGGTTAAGTCTCTCTGTCTATAATGATCTCCTTACCTATACCTTGTTCATTATTATTTATTTTCATTATTATTTATTAGGATCATGTCAGGAGTGTTGGTATTCTCTAGGTGTTACCCAAGCTCTCAGCCCTGTGGGCCAAGTTCTGATCTCCTGACTTATAGCAAGGAGCCTTTGTCCCACAGAAGTAAAAAGGCTTCATTGCGAAATAAGTTCTGCTTGGTAAGATTAGTGATTTAGTGTTCTGTTTGGAAATTACCTGGGCTGAAAGTTTTTTTTCCAAAGTGAAGATCACTCCAGGAGCTGGGTTACTTGGAACAAGAATTTGATAGTATGATCTGATCACTGGTTAATTTTCAGATACATGGCCAGACTGCTGGTTATTAAGATGGAGCTGAGGTAGTAAGACTATTGGTAATATAAGGACTTGTTGCTATAGCTTTGTGACAAGGTTAATTAGGCACCATATGAATTTCCAGTTATTTTTAGAGATGCTTCAGAAATGCCCCTCCAGAGATGAGCTGTGTTGCAGCCCAGCTTTGCCTCTGAGATTCCAATTCACAGGAGCAGAGGGATCTCTTTCTTCTCTAGTTTGTATTAGCTGAGCTGTGAAAATGGGAACTGGGGGGAGTGAGCTGGAGCAATGAAGCTGTGAAGCTTCTGTGATGTCAAAGAAAAGTATTCACCCAGGTTATGATGGAGGGGTCTCTTCCCACAGATAAGAAACTTAGCTCTTGTGGATATGCTCTGTTGCTTGTCCCTGTTGAGTAGACGCAGTCTTGTCAGCAGATATGTTTTGTCACTGTCAGTGGGTTTATCTTTTCCTGCTGGCTTAGCAAATGCTTCTGTGGGACTACAGTTCCCCCCTGAAGTTTTCTGGTACCTCCAGGGTGAAGCCAGAGGTTGCAGGGATGCTATTGCAGGCGATGGAGTGGAGGACACTGGCCCAGGTGCACTAAAAGCTGGGCTCTCTGAGCAAGTGTGGGGCATGATCTCTGATATATATGACTGCCCACCAGGAGCCTTCCGTGCTCAGAGGCTGTTAATTGATTGTATCTTCTTTTCTGAAATGAAGATGCCTACATTAAGAAAGCAGTTGGCTCTGCCACTTGACCCAGAGGAACATTTCCATTAAGTTGCAGTATCTGGCTGGTCAGGAGTATCCCTGGAGAAGCAGATGATTGCCTGCTGCCTCCGAGCACGAGATCTGGAGAACAAAGAGCTGTTTTCCTGAAACAAATGCAACTAGCTGAACCAGGTGTATATCGCTCTGCACAGGGCTTTGCTTCTGTGTAGGAAGCAGATTAAGACTCAGTGGGCTCTAAGGAAGAACCATACGCACCCTGAGACATCCTTTTTGTTACCTGACATTATTGGTAACTTTTCTTGCATCTCTTGAGGATCAGTGCTGCCAGGGGAAAGACCAGATGCTCCCTGTTTATAAATGCTTTACTGAAGTGTTCCTTTTTGTTTTGAGTATCCTCTTTGAAGCTTGAAATTACAACAGCTTGGATTTCTGCCTCTTAGCTTATTTTGAAGCAGCGTGGTTGGGGAAAATGTCCAAGGTTCTAATCAGTGGGCCAGACATTATCTCTAGGAAGCTGCAGGACATGGGAACATGCCACAAGGGCAGTGCAACTGTGGGTGAGAGGAGGGGTGGAAGTGCTTCTTGGGTATCCTCTGGTAAAGCATCATGTTGTTGGGGACATACTGCCAATGTGGGGTGTTCCACCAGCTCTGAGGCTGAACAAGAAGCTTTCAGACCCTTGACAGTAAAATTTGCTCATGTGATTTGAGTCACCTCTAGCGTCTTGAGATGAATTGTAGTACTGGTGGTACCCAAGACACTCCTTTAAAGGAAACATCTCCCTGTGTTTGTATTTTTGCCATGCAGTCAGGCAGTCTGTCCTTCCAGGGTGGTGTACCCCTGGAGTCTGTGATACTGGGGGTGTTACCTCCAGCTCCAGCGAATATAGGAAACTCTGGTCTGCTTAGTAGTCCGAGCCATGAGTCACAACATGGTGTGGGGAGAAGAGGAGCGTAGAAGAACTTGTGATTAAAATCAGGGATGTTCAAAGAAGCCTCAAACAGCTGGATAGGTGAGCCCAACTGCAATGCCTTGGTACTGGAACTCCTTGTGTTTTATCTGTGACCACTCTGATTTCTTCTTCCATGGATGCAACCTATTACTGGGACTGTCCTTTCGTCACCATTGTGTATTCAGCCTGCAGGGAGTGCAATAGCCACGGCAGCAAATTGCCTCTGCCAGAATGCAACCCATGCTTGTAGTGTAGATTGCAATCAGGACAGTTGTACTGGAGAGAAGCCAACTGAGCAGTGGTGTCCTGGAGGCAAGGTCTGAGCAGAGGCTGGGAGCACACCTGGTCCCAAGGCACTTGTTAGGGTCCCCTCTTAATACAAAGTCCTTTTTGGGAACTCTGGTTGCACAGGACTTGAGTTCCAGGCCGGTTCATGGCATCTGCTTTTCATCTCTCACCTGGGAAGTCTCTGCTGGCGGAGCAGATGGAAGGGCTGTGGGTGAGCTCGGCATGCCTGCCTGTGGCCCTGTGCCACCTGCAAGGAAGCGTCTGGTCCCTTCCAGCTTTGAGTGGAGTGAGAGGGAGCAAAAGGAAAACCCCTTGGCCTGTTTGTGCCAGCAGCGATTCTGGCAGAGGCTGCTGTGAGCAGTCAGAGCTGTGCTCTGCGTGCAGTGCCTGGGGAGCACCCGCGGTGCCGCGGAGCTCATCTGCTCCCTGTCACGCTTCACTCTGGGCTCACCAGGCAACTGAAGCCTACCTCTCCTCCTGCTTCTGATGCTCTTCACCCAGCTGGGCTGCAGCAGGGCTTTGCAAAAAGCATGGTTATATCTGAAAAGCGGTCCCAAGTTGGTTGGGCTGGGCATGGATATGTTTAAAATCTGGATGAAACCCAATGTCAAAGAGTCCCTGTCCTGAAGGGTTTGGTCTGTTTTCACCCTCTGCCTCTTGTGTGCTTGGTGACACAGCAGGGACTTGTCTGAGGTCACGTAGCTGGTTTTGTGGCAGAGGAGAGCGAACTCGTGCGGAGGGCCAGCAGTCCTGCTGGGAGACAGAGCTGCAAATAAAGCATCTTATTCCTCCTGCCCCCAGCATTGCACTGGCAGGGCGATGGCTTGAAGCAGCGCCTGGGAGCACCTCCTCTCCTCCCTATTTGTTTTGCATGGCTGGTAAAAGCCCGGCGAATGTGGCAGTTTGACAAGCAGGGCTGTTTGCATGCAGCCAGGTTTCCCTGGGCACATCCTCATGTTCCACCTCCAGCCTTCACTGAGGCAGAACTTGGGAACAAAGCACATTTTCTGACATTTCCAGGGCTCTGCCTTGCACAAGAACAAGCTTGCAGAAACCCATATTCCTGGCAAGGGCTGAGAAGTGGGTGGGACAGCGTGAACAGGCTGGAGACAGTGAAATCCAGCCTCAGAAAGAAACTTTCACTCCATCCTGCGATGCCTCAGGCAAGGATTTGGATCTGAGGAGTAGATCCTTCATCAAAGTTTGGAAGAAATGCATAAAACTGGGAAATTTGAAGAGTAGTGAGTGTAGCCTTAGGCTCAGCTCTGTGCATAGGTGCTGTGTAACTGGCATTACAGGTCTGCCTCTGCAAAGCACTTGCTCTCACTCCCACTCCTCCCCGTGTGGATTTAGTGCTGGCTGTGAACAGGCTCGTGTCGGGGAGCGTTTTCCTCCCATCCATGTCACTCACAAGCAAACCTGTACTTGGGTCTGAGGATTGCACTGAATTCCAGACCTGCTGGGGTGTGAAGAGCCTGGATTTTCCCCACACCTTGGGGAAACACAAGGACATCAGCTAACCCTGTCTACTGGCAGCTGGGAACAGCCCATTTCAGGCTAAATGTGGAGGATTTTGGGGTGCTGAGGTGTTGCCAGGTGAAGAAAGACAAAGTTGTGATCCTTTCCCTGTTTTTTTTTTTTGCTTTGAGACAGGAGTGGGAGGTTAAAAATAGTCTTTAAAATAGTCATAGTCAGCCCCCAGAGATTCACTCCTTTCTCCAGCCTTGCTGGATCAGAGCATGAAGTGACAGGCACAAACCCAGTCCTTTGTCCCCGCTCTCCCTAGCGCAGGAGCAGTCCTTCCCAATCTGCAGGACCCGAAGCGAAGCTGGCCTCTTCCATGCTGCAAAATAATCACGTCTGCAGGCGAGGATGTGAGTAAGGTGCTACTGCAACAGCACCAGATTCACCCTGACCCTTACTAGAGGAACCAAGGATGAACGCAACCAAAAGGAAACGGAGGTTTTCCAACCCTCCTGAGGGTCCTTAGGGTCTTTGGGCAGCTGTAGAGCAGAGCAGCTCTGGGGTGACTCCCTCTCTCTTCCCTCCATCCCCAGTCCTTTGGCATTAATGTGAAAGGCGAGGGGGAACCAAACCACTTTGTTACCCTCTTGTCCTGGTAAATCACCTGTTCAGAAGCAACACAAACTCCTTGGCTGACAGTGTATAATGGAAATCTTTTCCCCCCACAAGTAAAAAATTGTTTTAAATAGAATAATTTTCCCCTTAAAGTGTGTGTGGCAGGAAGAGGTAGAGGGTATCACAGAAAATACCACTTTTTAAAACCAGAAAAGTGTCCAGACTGAAAGCACTCAAGACAGGTTCCTGTTCCCATATAGAAATCCCAAGACCATCTGTAGTTTTGTCTTATCCTCCAAACAGAGGACATTAAGAGATTTTTGCAGAACTACTTGTACTATACCTTTCATGGGAAGCTTAATGGAGGGGTGATTGACCCTTTTACAGTGTTGGGAGGGGAACATAAATGTTAAAGTGCTGGTTAAGACAAAGCTGCCTCAGCTGTATGGATGGACAGCTGAACTGGTATTGGAGAGCATCCCTCTCTTCCCTTCTTACAAATTCCTGTACTGTTTGAAAATGTGTTAGGGCTGCCTTTGAAGAGTAATTTGCACTTGTCATGAATACAAAGAATATCCAGGAACATAACACTTGAACTGCAGAGAAATTTTGATTTGTATATGCATGAAAAAAGCCATGTCCAGGAGAGATTGTATGGGATGGATTTTCACTGTTGTTAACTCTGGCTAGGTTAGGACATGGGTCTGTTCTTCCTGGGGATAAATCTCAAGTCATGCACCACCAATAGGATGGGATTAGGTTTGGATTTAATCTGTTCTCTTAACGTTTAGTCTGGAGTTACTCTGCTGTGAATCTGGAGGAACAAAGCTCTTTGAACAAAAGGGATCATTTAGAGTTCACTGGGGACCGCATAATGCTGATGCTATTAGAATTACACAGGAATTGAAAGCCAGGGTATCTTTTCAGGCCTGTCTGCTGTGGAAACAGAGCAAGTCATCAAAATAGGCTGAAAGAACAGGCAAGATCATGCACAGTGTAAGAAAGACTTTGAATGTTGCTACTATCCCCAGGAAAAGGGCTGATTCATACCAGTATGTCAGCACTCGAGGTGTTTAAAACTGAGCAACCCATCTCCAGATCACTGCTTGAATGTGGTACAATGGCGAAAGGGGGCTTGAGGCCTTTAAAATGTGCTGCTGCAGAGGAAGCAGGTCCTTGGAGTCCTTCCTGCCATCTTTCTGCCCAGGGCAAACATCTTTCTAACTGCATATTATTTCATCTCACTGCATGTACAAGCTGTGCTTTTTACCAGGCTATCAGATCTGGCAGGCCTGCAGGGAGACTTTCACCACTGGCTCCCATCCCAAACCTCTCCCTTCAGCCGAGGGAACACCTGGGTGTGGTTGCAGCACCTCTCTTGTGGTCCTCATCCACTGACCTCCCTGGAGAGGCCACAACATGCTGAGACCAAAGGTTCTGGTTCCTTGCTCTGCATGTGTGAAGGCATGTTCCCAGCTGGCAGCATCACTCATCTCCCTGCCCTGATGGAGACCTGGTGCTCCTCCAGACCTGGTCCCTGTTGTGGCACTATTTGACAACTATTTGAAAGGACATGGCCCGAGAAGATGTCCCTGAAGAGGATGGCTTGTTTTGCCTGCAGTGGCCGGGTGAGGGTCCTGTTATGTGCCTGGTGGTGTGCGGTGCAAGATGGAAGTATTGCTCTTCAGGAGGGGACTGATACTGGGAGGTTTGGCTCCTTGGTGGGTCTGTCAGAAAGCAGGTGGAAAGGAGACTTTTTAATGTGAGAATTAATGAGGTGATGAAAGCCATTGCTACAGGAGGTGAAGACCCAAGTTAGTCTTGAAAAGAGATTACACCTGCTCAGAGAGGAGAAATTGTGCAAATAAACACAATGGCCTGCCTATAGCCCCGTATCTTGCTGTTCCTAAGCCATATACGGATCCTGGGAAAATAACTCTCCCTCTCCACCTCCGGAGATGCCCTTTCCCCGGGCCACGCTCCGCGGCCGTGGCTGGAAGGGGCGGCCGGGCTGGTGCGGCTGCAGCGGGGAGCGGCGGCCACGAGAGGGCACTGAAATGATGCGGATTTCGGGGCGATGCAGCGGCTGTCCCAAACCATCCGAGAGCCGTATTTACCAGGGGTGTGGGGGGGCAAAAAAGATTCCTCCCCTCTGCCTTTTTTTTTTTTTTCCTCCCTTTTATTCAGAAATGAGCGCGCTGGAGCTTGAAGCAAGGCCGGAATGGCAAACTCCCAACACCACTGCCTAGTTCTGGTTTTCTTTTGCGCGGGGATATTTTTCTTCCAACAGCTTTCACTGGCCCCTTGCTCATTTTCCTTCAGTGCATCAGAGTCCTATCAAGCTGCAGCAGCACAGGTCTTCAAGGGAGCACCCTGGTTTCTGCATGCTGAATGCTGGAGATGGGACCCTTAACCAAGACAAAAGGGATGCCCAGAGGAGAGAAATTCAAAAGGATTGCTTTATCCTCTCCAGCTACAGGATTCAGGTGTATTTTGTTCTGGTTGTGAGGCTGCAGCTTCTGGTTTCTCTGAATTTATTTCAAGCAGAGGATGCTTGATTTCTTGGTCCAAAATGGTGACAGGTTTCCCTAAGAAGCAGCATCTTGCCTGCAGAGGAAGGTGCTGCAGGAACATGTTCTATTTCAACTAAGCTTCAGAGGAAATTGAGAAACAGTTTGAAATGTTTATTTTCCCCTTTCACTCTGACCTTGTTTTTATTCTGACTCAATTTTGTTCTAATTTTTGGACTACACATTAAAAAAATTCCATCTTGGAATATTTGAAAATTTCCATTCTGGAAAATATTTAAAGATCTTGACTTTTATTCTTCCTTTCAACTTGCAATCAGGAGGAAATTAAATCAACACCCTGGCATCTCTTTTGGAGACAAAAATGCTGTTTTCTGATCTCTTTCTGACAGTGGCTTTCTGGTTTTGTTGGTGTGTTGAACTGTGATGTCTTTGCTGTGCTGGAACTCATTCTCAAGCAGTCTCTCACGTCATCCTCTGCCTGGCATTTAGTACTAAGGCCAAGGCAAACCAAGGTGCAGGTTTGAGTCCCCGTTGGACACTGATCTACACCTCCAGTTCTGCAGATAGGAAATCTCTCAGGAATCAGTACAACATCTGGCATCCTTTTTTATTACAAAAAGAGTCCATGAGCTGGGGCTGGAGCAAGGGAATTTGCAAGTACAGAGACAATATTTTTTGACCTCTGTAGATATGAAACGTATTGTGAGCTGCACCAAAAAGGAGAGTTCTCCAAGTAAAATAGCAGCTCAGATACTGCTCAACAGCAAGAGCCAGAGTTGTGGTGTACGGATCCTAAATCCCTGCCCGGTCCCCAGCAGTTCTCCTCCTTCCCCTGCTGATGGCAGTGCTCAGACTCCTAACCCCCCTGCGCAGGGGGACCCTGGCTGCAGCCCAGCAGAGGGGTGACCTGGACAGGCTTGGGGATTCAGATACGGCCCGGGATAAACACTGAAGGGGCAGAGAACGACTTGCATGCTTTATTTTAAAACTAGTGGTTTTTCCATAAGATTTTGAGGCTGAAATAAGTGGTACGTTGGCAGACTGAGCTTTTGGAGGGGGCAGAATTGCTGTTTGTAGCCCTGTGTTCACAAGCTCTTTTCCTCACTTCTCCACCCAAAGCTGTGAGGGTTTCATCACTGAACGCAGCCTGGCACGGTTCAGCTGGCTGGTGTGAGTCGGGCATCTAGCCTGGAGATTTGCCTTAGTGATCAACTTAATCCTCAGGTCTTTCAGATCAAACCTCCCTGAGATCAGCAAACCACAGGGGAGCACTAGGTCCTGCAGGGAAGGCAATCCCTGCACCGAGTGCTCACGTTTTCCTCAGGGGACTTGGGGAGGGAGGGTGCCACAGGAGAGAAATGACCTGACTTTGTTGGTTGTCCCATCTTTAAATGAAACAAGTTTACTCCAGTAAAAATATGCCACTCAGCAGTTTGTTCAAGCTGTTCCGTTTGAGTAAAACACAAAGGATGGGTGCGCTCTGAAGAGGTGTCTTTTTTTTCTGAAGTATGAATCTTCAGTTCCCAGTTTGCAATTTCCCTTTGAGATAGTCCTTTATCAAATAGTGTGACATTAAAGCAACTTCCCTCTCAACTAATAAACTGAGAAATGAGAATCTCACTTGCAAAATAAGGATTTCTGGTGAAGCTTTGATAATAATGCTAAAAAAGGAAATTTTTTTCCAGCTGGCAAAACCCAGCCCTTTCTGCGAAGTGGCAAACAAGCAATTGAAGGAAAGGCAGAGTCAGGTCTGAGCTGTGAGGTTTAAATCAAAACATGCACCCTTAAAAAATGTCAGGGGCTTCAGAGGCCCCCAGAAGGAGGAAGGGCAATTCATCTGCCTTGGGTTTAAGCTGGTGGCTTGGGTTGTTCAAAGAGACAGCATGTGTGTGGGAATACTTCCACTGGTAAATGAAGATATTCACTCATCAAAGCAGGAACCTGCCAAACGTGTTGCATAAAGGGGGAAATTCCAGGCATTCTTGGGGAAATTGCAACTTTGAGACCACAGAATCGAGCCCATAGCGGGTGAAAAGCTTGTAGACCATCATGGGAGTCTGTGTCCGGTGCATGAAAGCAGGCTTGAATGAGCAACAAAAGCGTGATAGTGGGTCGTAACGTTCCTGCATGAGGAGGGAAGGAGGCATTTTCTACTCCTTATGGACTGGAAATTTCTTCCCAGCACAGTATTGCAGTCATACTGATAACCACAGCTCCATCTGGCCATCAATTATTCATATAGACCCCAACACTGCTGGGAGTCTGCCCATATAAGAAGCAGCAGTGTTTTAGCTGTTAATTGGATGGGTAAGTTCCCCTCTCCTGAGGGCCAAGCTGAACTTCCCATTGACCCCAAAACTGGTTTCTGGAGGTTGGAACAGAGCCCAGGGTGCTCAGGGCAGGTGGCTTTGACCAGCATTTGCAGCACTTGCTCTGCAGAGCTGGTGGGCTGTGGTTGCTTCCAGGCTTTTCAGAGCAATCTGGTGAAAGAGCAAAGGACGGATCCCAGCCTTCCTGAAACTGGTGCCATCCCGACTCCCATGAGATCACCCAGCCTAATGCTTTGGTGTACTAAGGAGTTTCTCCTTCTCATAATTCCTTTGATCCTTCACTTTGTGGGAAGGGGAGGGTTTTTGTAAAAGAGCAGTATGAGGCAGTTCTTGCCTTCTGCTTGTTCTGCTTCAGGCCATTGCTGCCTCTGACTTGTTCCCACAGCCACCTGCATCACCCTGACTCTCAGCTGGTGGACAGAGTTACACGGAACTCGAAATGGTCTCTTACTTTACATTGAAACCACCTAAAAAACCCAGCCTGTCATATGCAGATGCAACTGGACAAACAGCCCCTGAAGGAATGGCACCATAAATGTTTCATTATGCTGTAGAAAGGGATAGAAAAAGGGACAATTAGGCTGACACATCCTGAGCAGATGCCAGGTGATGCTGGAGATGGGCTTGTAGGGTTGGGAGGAGGTCAGGGCTGAACCCTGTTGTGGTGCCATATGGTTGTCATCTAAAGCCCCACAGCTATCGTGTCAGAGTTTTCCTTTAGAAAAGAAGGGAAACTTTCAGGTGGATTGTCTTTGTCAAGGGACACTCTTGGTCATGTGTATATGGTGGTACCAAAAGTGCTTGTTCCTCTGTGCAGTACCTGTGTGGCACCACACTAAGGCAGCCGTATGCCCACTTGTGTTGATGAATATTTTCCCTGATTTGGCAAACCACTGGAACTAAACCAGGGAGAGCTGTCAGGCAAGTCTTAACATAGATCTGATCTGTGACCTCCACTGTGGTCTCCCTGCTCTTACAGGGCTCCTTTTTTAAAGTCGTTGGTGCTTGAGGATCTCCTGGTCAGCTAAAACTCAGTGTCTAGAACTAGAACAGCCCATGAATGTGCTTCATAAGGGATGAATAGTGTCCCTCTTTGCCTGTTCATTGCAAAAATATTCCCCTGCCTTCCTCGCCTTCATCTGTCCAGTAGCCCTAAGTGGCTTTCCAAATGTGTTTATCTGAAATTCTTTACATTTTTACCCCGTGTCCCGTGCATGGGAAGCGGCTGGGCTCTCGGATGCACTGTGCTGAAATCAGCCCTTAATGTACATCTGGTTGCTGGCCTGGTGTGCAGTTATCTAGAGGAGATGATCCTGTTGAAGGAAGAAGAGTACAGAAATCAGGCCCGTGCCCTCAGTGAAAATGCAGGTGATAAATGTACCCCTGTGATTACATTCCTCTTCTGTGCGTCTCGGCATCGCTAACTAATCCCTCCTAGGAAGAAGGCGAAGGAAGCAGGGAGCTGTAAATTATGGCTCGGCTTAATTGGCTGGCGTGAGTTTGCTGTGAGGCCAGGCTGGGAATACACAAAATATCTTTATGTAAAAGAAGTGGTTATTAGCAGGAGATGCAATGAAATGGGGGTTTCAACCAGTTGGTGTCTTGTGGTTGGATCCTCTAGTGTCTAAGAAGGTGCAAACTCCAACCGAAGCTTTTCCTGCCGTTGGGACATTCTTAATATTTCTCTCTCCCCTGTGGATTCTCTAGTGTCTAATAATATTACTAATAAGCTGCAACGTGAGCTCAACAATTTCTTTCAGTGTGGGCATTAATAGGTCTCAGGATACAGGAGAGGGCCCTATTTTCATAAAACTTATAGGAACTGTAAGACCTCTGCCCCCTCCACCAAGCTGAGTTGGAATTGGCCATCAAATTTGAAAGTTATTGGAGACGGGGGAGATAAGTATGTTTATTTTATTTATATTTTATATATATATCCCATGTGCAGACTGACTGCATAAACCTCATTTCTTAAGGGACCAAGATTAAACCTTATGTTTGCTTCTCTATTGTAATAAACTTTGTCTCCTTTTATTTACCCACCTGTAGGATTTGATGATTTCCCCTTTTCCCCCCACTCCTCAATTTCCCCATATCCTGTTCCCGAAAGGGCTGGGGCCCTTCCCAAGGGATCATTTCATGCTGTTTCCCAGGAGGTCTGCCTTGAAGGATGCTGCTATGTAGGTGGACATATGTTATGCTTGTATTTGCTCTGCAGTGAGAGGGGAGAAGTCTCTGCAGAGGTACAGTCTGCTCTGGTCTCTCCCAAAGGCAGTTTAGATTTGTGTGGTTTCTGTTGAATCCGTCAAAGGCAGCTATATCCCCACGGGGAAAAAAAAATACTGAAACAATGCAAAATAGGAGCAACATGAGAATTTTAAATCTATTTACTCCAGGAGGCCACTTTTATGGACTTGGAAAGGATCTTTCTTTTGGGGACTGATGTTTTTGATGACACCTGAAAACCCAGCAATGCTATTTCAGAATTTGAATCCATGAGTCAATACGCTTTTCATGCGCCTTTAATACGTGTGTGCACACAAATTATCCCCTCACACATGCAATGTTATGTACATGTTTTCCTCTCCCAGCATTCCAGCCTGCTTGGGTTGACCTTGTCTCTCTCAGTGATTTAGGTTTTAGAGAAGGAATGGGTAAGGATTTGCTTTGACATTTAAAGGCAATCCAGGTAATTGATAGCACTGGCAGCGTCCATCTCTCCCTCCATATATCTGCACAACAGTATCTATTTTTGACGTAGCTGACACGCCATTTCCTTTGGCAGCCCAAGGGCGGCTCATCTTTAAATTAAACTCGTCTCCGACCCTTCCAATCTGCGAGCTGTACAGAGGCAGACACTGGTGGGGTATATCATCTGGAGACTGTGCAGGCATATTTGAGCAGGGTGATGTATTATCAAAAGGGCTCTGCATTACTGCTAGCTGGAACCAAAACAAGCTCTAAAGTATTAACTAATGACATGGGAAGTCCCTTAGGTATCTAATCACCTTTAATGTTCAGATTTAGAAGACAACTTTAAAGGAAGAAAAAGAGATTAGCGGGTCAGGTCAGAGCACCCCTTCCCCCTCCCTCCGCCCCGAAAATACAATTGGCTTTTTAAAGTCAAAACCAGATTCATATTTCACCTCATCAGTAAATACACCATTAAAACCCAAGCCCTAGAGCTTGGATCTCAGAGCAAAGCCCTGCTGAAGTTCGGAGGGGTTTGAACCTTTGGCTTGTATCAGAAGCAATGATGGGTTGGGGGCCTGGAAAGCCCCTTTTGCGAGGGTTTGAGCTGAAGTTTGGTGCTGTCTGGCTATAGGAATAGGAACCCCCTGCAAAAAGTCAGCTGCGGATCTTTGGGTTTTCATGCCTATAGACTGCTTGATCTCAAGACTGTGTTGTGTTCATCTCTGCAGTATGTTTACCTTGTGCTGCAGCTCCCTGCCTGGACAGAGGTGCTAAAGGACATGCCCATCTCGTATAGAAAGTCTGTGGGGGGGGGGAAGGAAATAGTCATTCAGCCTCCCAAGACTCAGGCCAGCATGTGGTTTGCAGAACTGACTCTGTGGACTAAAAAAACCCAAAACAACCCCAAACCAAAAAAAAACAAAAAGCAAAAACCAAAACCAAAAAAACCTCACCAAACCAAAAACCCTAAGAAAAGCAAAGCTGTTGTCAGAAAATTCACTTTCCTGCATTGATGTGGACCCAGCTGTATTCTTTTGACTTGGAGCCCTACAAAGCTTGGGGCAAAGCCTTTCAACCCTATACTTTACCCAGCGGGCCAGTTCCTGCCTCCCACACCCGTGTCTCTCCAGCTTTAAAGGGGAGAGGGGGTGGGTTTCAGTTTCCACTTGGGAATGTCACCCCTGTTTGTGGCAGGGGAAGGTCTGCATGTGAAGCATGGGGGAGAAATCCCAGAGCTGGTACACCAACCTGGCATGGTGTCCTGGAGAAACGCCAGCTGAGAGTCAAGCACGAGGAAAGTCCTTACAGGTTTGGCACAGACTTTTCCTGGGGCAGTTACGCAGCCAGTTCCTTGGGAATTGCCCCACTTGCACCTTCGCTGTGGGTAAAAAGCCCAGACCTTGCACGCTCAGTGTTGTGACCAGATGGAAGCTGCCAGCAACAGGGCTTGGGGTGACCTTGTGAGGCCGTTTAGTCCATCCTTGGGCCATGGGCAGGACAATCAGCTCGCGTGGTGCTAAAACACTGACACGAAGTGCTTTGCTGTGTTGATTTTGCAGAAATGTCAAGAATTGCAGCCTCTGCCCTTACTGGAGTGGGGTTACTTCCAGTGTTGACTCCAGTTTAGTTACCCAACTTCAGACTGGGATTTCCAAGGAAGCCAAATGAGTTTTGACATCCCAAGTCCTGCTGAACTTTGCGATGCGGATGTTTGTGCTGTTGAGACCTTCTGACAGCAGGTGAAACCTTAGCATTAGCCACATACCTTGGTGAGCTTGGATGTGAATGTCAAATTTGCAGGAATTAAAGTGACTTCAAAGCCTGAATTCCACTGATTTTTTTTTTCTTCCAGTAGTTCTTTGGCCTCTGTCAGACATGTTTTTTTGGAAATTTTTCCTTCAATCCTTGCTTTTTTAAGGGTGACCTGCAATCTGAAACTCCCCAGTGTTTCTAGAAAATTAATGAAGCCTGGAGATGCTCAGCATCCCTCTAAGTCAGGTTCAGAATAAAATACTAGGTTAACCTAAAAATCTGATTCCTTTCCCTTCTCCTCACTCTCCAACCCTTTTCAAAAACTGCTTAGGAACAAACTCTAACTTTCACATGTCCTCATATCTTTTTCTGGTTTTCAGCCAATCTTTACTTACCTTAAATTGTTACTCCTGTCTTTTGAGAGTATAGTCTATATTAAGGTAAGACTTGATACTCCTGAAGCATGGAGGAGACAGTAACTATGAGAGCTGGCCCTCAGGTAGGAGGACAAGCATGATGGAGAGGAAGACCAAAGTATTTTATTTAAAATCAAAAAGTCACACAATCACCCCCAACAAAATAAAGCTGTGGAATTGTATCCAGGGCTGTGCATATATCCAGGCATTGTGATGACATCATAAGTCACTGCAGCTCTGTTCTCATCTCATTTGTTATGATGTCACCTCTCCAGACATATTTATAACTTTTCAATTTGTGCTTCCTAATAATTTATTCTTGTTACATAAATACACAGACGGGGGACTTTGGTGACATCATGGTAAACCATGGGAGTGAAGCCTGAGCACTTTCTGATTGTGCCACTGAGCTGGAGTGCCGGCAGGAGCCTGGCAGCTTTCCTCATGCTTGTGTGGTCATCCATGTTGAGTGATGTTGGCGGGAGGTTGCCTTGGAACAAGGAATGGGGAAGTGCTTGTGTTTTCCTCCAGCTCTTGTCTATGAGCACCCGTAGGCTGGCGTTAGCACTGTGGTATCAGCTGGTGGTTGGGTCACCTGAAGGGTCTCTTTGTTAGAAGCTGGAGATACTTCCTGGGACAGGAATTGAGGGTTATGGAAGTGGGCACACAGCACAAACCTGCTTGGAGCACTGTGCACCCAAGCTCAGAAGAGGCAGCTGGGTAATTGTGCTGTTTCAGGGCTTTCCTAGTGCCTTGTGCCTGTGTGTGTCCAGGCACAGAGATAGAAAGGACATTTTATCTGCTCGATCCATAAAATGGGAAACCTAGATACTTAAATGGATAAGAATAGGTGAGAACCTCTTTATAGACATGGGTCAAACATTATTATCACTTCAGCAAGATGCTGGGGGGATTATGTGGGAGATATGAGCACTGCAAGTGGGTATCTGTGTTGGGTCGCTGACACCGAGCTGATCCATCCCCGACTTGTGCTTGCTGTCCCTCCCTTGAGAGGAGATGAAATGAGCCACTGAAAGCTAGTTGGCACGGCTGCTGCCTTCACGCTCTGCTGGAGCTCAGCCTACTTTCATGTTTCACTTTTGATTATTGGAGTCCAAATTGTAATGGGAGATGATTAGAGCGACGGGGAGCTGATGGTGCCCACCTACGTGAAAGGCAGTGCAGGGCTCCACCAGGAAAGCCGGGTGGGCAGTAGGGCTGACTCACTGCCAAAGTGTAGGTAGCGAGCTCCTACGGAGAGGGGAGGAACAGGCAGATACCAAGTCAGTAGAGTCTCTGAGGAAGGACTTTAGCAGACAGGTTCCCAGCTACATTTGCCAGTGACTCACCAGCTGTTGCTTTTCTTTGAGCATGATGCTGCTTGGAGGTCCTGGAGCATAACCTAGGCAACAGCATGGTCCCAGCTCTACCCTTGCCTTGCTAAATGGACCCAAGAGAATAAGGGCCATTCTAGTGTGAAGGCCTCAAGCTTCCTTGGGGTTTTCTATTATCCTGGACATATCTAGGAAGGATTTGTTTCCTCTTGAAGAAGTCAGTGGCATGGGAAAAACTGGTGGTTCCATCAGCTAGTGCTCTGAATGATGCTGTGCTAGCATCACTCCTTGAGTTCTTGGAGAACTAATGCTGGCATATCACATGCCACAGGCTCAGCCCCAGGGATGTTGGTATTTGTTTTCCTGCATCTCCTGAGAGCTCTGTGAAAACCACACTGGTCATGGTACAAATATTCTTAGTATTCGAAGAAGCACAAATATTTTCTGCCTCTTTATGCCAAAAACAACAAGGGTGGTTGAGGGCTATTTTCTACTGCCACCTCCTTGCTCTAGCGTAAGGCTGTGGTTCCTAAATAGGGCCTTACTGCACTGTTACCGTGGTCCGTATCGTTTGCCTTTCTCTCTTCTCTATCCGCTAGCGAGCAAGATTCAACCACAGCACTGATTCAGGGGATAACCAATGCATTTGTCCATCTGTCATGTGTCTGGGCACATATGCTCTGCTGAGCAAGGCTGATGAAGGTGGGGATGACAAGGGGCCATTTGTTCTGCCTTGGTAGATCAGCCTAGATGCTTTAGATGCTGAATGGAGGCATGGAAATCTCTTAGGCTCTCTGTGTGGAAGATTGCACTGGTTGTGCAATCCGTGCCAAGAGAGGAATACTTGTCAGTCGCTTTTTTCCCATCTCTTCCCCGAAAGCAAGAGACCCAGTTCCCAGTGTGGTTGCCAACAATTGGGTTGGATGGATTCAGGGCAGGTTGCATCCGGGTATAGAGGAAGCAGTACAAAATTTCTGGTCCCCGGGCAGCGCGCATGTAATGTGGAGCTCTCTACAAACTTTTAGCACAAGGCAATAGTGGAGATGGATGAGACTCTGTGAGAATGTTGCAAGGTTCAGATAAAATCTGCAGTTCTCAGGGCAGGGTCTCTGTGCAGTGGTGTTGAGGGTAAATGGAGTTTACCCACTTGGAACGTGAGTGACACACTGTTTATCCATTTCTCATCTACACCAGGCAATGGAAATAATTTCTTTTAATATCCCATCTTGACGGCGGGAGGGAGGGGGGAGTTGCCCCACTGGGGGCTCAGGAGCAGGTGCACGGGGGTTACAAGAATGCTACCATTCCCAAGGCATCGGAGGGGGCTCTGGGAAGACTGGGGGTGTGTGGGTGTTTCACCCAAAATTTATACAAGGATGTACTGCTAAGGAAAGGTCTGAAACCCCCTGAGTTATGTTGTGCACTGTGCAGAGAGCACCCTCACTTGTGTTCTCTCTCTGCTGGCATCTTGTCTCATAATCATTCATCCTCTCTATAAACAGATTTCCCAGTAATGGTTTTCATTTTCTTTGAAGTGTCCCATTCATTCTGCTGCTCTGCCCATTCATGTGCTCAGGGTTCCTTGAAAGGAAGACAGACACAAACATCCAAAGTGCTTGAAATATGCTAGCAGTGGGAGGGGGTGGGCAGAGGCATTATTTCTTTTAAAATATATCTATTTGAGGAGACTTTAATCCTTTTTACTTTTTCATCCTTTTTATTTTTTTGACCTAAATAATTATATCTTTTTTTTGTGTGTGTGTGTGTGGGGTTGCTTTCTCCCTATAGAGATCCCAATGCAGCATGGCTTCTAAATTCCACCCCCTGAAATCTGTTTCTGCTGCTTCAAAACTATTAATAAATTGAAAGTCTGTTCCGGAGGCCGATTTAATCCAGCCCACAAAGTTAAGCAGGTGCTGAAGTGGTTTGCTGATGGGGTACATTTCTGAATTGGGGCCTTCCAGGCTAAGACACGACTGTCATCAGGGCTCTGTGGCTGGGCTCATGTGAGTAGAAAGGAATATTTGGCTCTGAAAATCAGGAATTATGTCTATTCCCTGCAAGGGCAGGGAATTACAAGGAAGGGCTATTTGTCTTTTTAGGGCAGATGTAAACCCGAAATGATGGTTGGTTATGGCGTGCCGTGCCCTGTAACATTTCACCCCCATCAGTATCCCTTTCTGCTGCAGTAATAGCCCAGATTTAAGGTTGCAAATGTGGCTTCATTTTTGTCCTGATGTCCTTTGTCATACCTCTGTGGCATCTGAACCTCCCAATGCTTCTTCATGGGACCAATCTTCAATAATCCTTCTCCTCTGGCTGAAGAGAAAGCTTGCTCGAACACTGGAGAATGGTGTCAAACCAACCTATTTTGTTTCAAGAACAAGGTGATGGCTGGCAATTGGCTGTAATTACATCCTCATAGACTTGTCCCAGCATAAGGGGAAACCTTGTGATTCTGACTAAAATTAGACGCATGCAGACTTTCCAAGGGAGGCTGAGTTTGTTCTTAGAGCAGAGATGAGACTTCAGCCTGGGCAAAATGGCTCCTGCTCTTGGGTAACAACCCTGTGAGCATTTGTGAAAGCAAGTTCTCAGCTGTGTTTTTTTTCTCTTGACACTTGGCATTTCAGCCCACACATTCAAGATTGCGCATGGCATTTAGGACTGTATTTGTGGCCGGCTTGGGGTTCTTTTTAATCATTGTTATATAGCTATGGACTGGGGGGTTGGTGTATGGGAGCGAGAATGGGTTTGCTGTTTCTCCACCAGATTTTTGCATTGGGTTGGCTTTTTATTAGGACATGTTTGGCTTTGATTTCAGATTTATATGTTCTGTTCTATCAGGTTCCAATAGGTTTTTTGAATCCAGGCCCCCATATAAATAGAGAATTATGATTCTAACATTATGCCTAGTAGCAATAATAATAAAGAACTGGAGGTTCGTGTTCATATGAGCTGCAAGCCCGAATTCTCTTTCAAGGGACTGAACCTCTGCGTGGCTGCAGACAAGGCAGGACACTCCACTTCAGGGGGTGGAAGGTCTGTGCCCGCTCGACTACAAGGGGTGGGGTCTGGACCAGATCTGGGTGAGGAACAGAACTGGGGGAAGGAGGGAGGAACAAGCCAGCCCCTAGCATACCACAAATGTGTTTTATATTGTAATATCAAACATTGGCTTATTCTGTGTTTTCTGTTAAAACAAGTCATAAAAGAACTACTTAAAGGGGACTCCATTCCTATATTTTATATATACCCACAGAGAACATGTGGAGCGCAGATAATGGTGACCAACCTTCCCCCGCCGCTTCGCTCCCTCTCCCCCCACCGCCCCATTCATCTCCGCGATCTAATAAGAAAAAGAACAGAGCTGGTGTTAACACAGGAGGGGTTGTTAATCTATTCGGAAACGGATTTTCGGGTCCAGGCATACTATTTTTTAAATTTTATTTTTT
>VXBL01006597.1:725-18916 GCA_013400195.1 Aramus guarauna | reverse complement strand
AGAAAAAATTAAATGTTTAAAAAAAAAAAAAAAAAAAAAAAAAAAAAAAAAAAAGAAAAAAAAAAAAGGGTGGGGGAGAAAAACCCAGAGAAAGAAGGCCTTTTCTGTTAAATAGAAACAAGATGTTCAAATATAGAATGTATGAATTTGAAATCTGGTGTTTTCCACTCTTGGATGCTGATGGCATTAAAAAAATCCACTTTGCTGCTTCTGCAATTTAAATCCTTACATAGAAACATAAATTATCCACCAGGATATTATTTTTAATTAAAATTCTCTTTCCTGAAGGAGTTGTTTTTAACTTCTCTTTTGGTTTTCCTGAAGATTTTTCTTTTCCCTCCGATTTAACATTTTCATTAATTGGGAGATTCTTAAGCCGTGTCTTGTAAGCGGGTTGGTGTTTTTGAAACTTTGACAGAAAACAGTCCACTTGTTTTGTTTTGGTTTGGGTGAATGGTTTTGGTGAAAACGCATAGTTTTGAAACAACTCAGAGGGAGTGGAAAATTTGGAGCTCCTCAGACAAGTCAATGAACACTGTTCTCACACACACACAAATCCCGTGTTTTTTCAATGAGCTCTTGAACATCAAGCTCTGCACTAAGACTTTGGAGGGCCAAACCTAAATTTATGCATGTCCAGCTGGTTTTAGGCACCTAAATAGAAACGGAGCCGTTGTCAGAAGTGCTGAACCCTCACAAATCTGGGTGAAGACAAGGAGGACAGCTCTGGTTCAGCGCCCCTAAAATCCAGTCCCTTTTCTCTCACTGCCCGCGTGTGACTTCAGGCACTTGGACTGGCTGTTGAGTTCAGCTGCCTTTATCGTTTCCTCCTAGAGAAGACCTGGAGAAGCAGGAAAAGTACTTCTGTATTCAGCAAAGTAAGGGACTTGAAGCTCTTAGTGAACTTCAAAAGGTTTGAGAGCGGTAGGGTAACACACCTGCTTTATGTTAGAGGTATAGATGGTCTGAGAGGAACCACCTCGGCCACTCAGCCCTGCATTCCCGGGTGATCCCGTAACGGGCCCCAGAAGGGCTCCCAGAGCATCTGCACCACAAAACACCTCCCGCTGCCCGGGAACAAACACTCGAGGGCTGGTGGGAGAGACCAACCAGCTACCAAGTGGTGGAGGACCCCAGAACCAGAGCAGGGGGACTTGAGGGCTCATGTCATTGCCAAATCTTGGGCTCAGCCATTTTGAATGCACACAGGGCTGCTTTTTTTTTTTTTAAATTAATTTTGGTTTAGTGTTTTGTCCGTCAGTTTTCCTTCCTGTCATTTCAGGCTAAAGAGGACACAGAACTGGGGGGGGTGGAGGGGGAGGTGACAAGGGGACAACACACAACACCACTGAAATTTCTAGTAAAAATGAGGAAAAAGTGAGGAAAATCAGTTTCTTTCTCTATGTCCACTGGGAAATTCTTTTGGGAAGGGAAAGAGGAATTTTTCTGTTACTTGAAGCTGCCAGGTATTGAGGTAACATACGTCACAATTTCTCATGGGTATTTCTAGGTTTTGGTGGGCTCTCTAGAAATACTGGGGTCCTGGTGCAACAGCTGAAGCTCCACTGACCTGTCCATCTTCCCCTCTCTTTGGTGACTGAGGTTGCCAAACATGTGTCCTGGGTACGTGGATAAGGAAGGTGAATGGGAATTGAGGGCACAGAGGGAATTATTGGGGCAGGTACATCTGCTAACATGTCTTAGTGGTTTCATTGACTTTTTTCTCCTTTTCCTGTAATTTCGGAATCAATCATTCTGCTATCAGCTAGCTCTAGAGATGGATGAGTAACACTAGTGAGATAAAAGAGTCAAGACTCCCTTTCCTGTGATTTGGCTGCTTTTTGTTAACAGTGCTCTGAGTGCCATTATTTCCCATAAAAGACATCTGGAAAAGCATTGGTGTGTGGTGGAGAAAGTGGCTCTTCTCTGCTTTGTACTCCCCTTTGATCCAACATGGAGCACAATTCACTGCCTCTTGAGATCAATAGCTCCCATCCTGGGATATTTTTCATTCTCGTATGCTGTGGGTGATTTGAACCACTTTAAGAAAATATCAGTGTCAACTCCTTTTTGTCCTAGAATGTGTTTATTTATGAATTTGTGACAGCAAGGGTAATGCCAGGAAGAGAATGGCATGGACCAGCTGGATATCCCCACTGAGTACAACCGGTTGGGCTGTTTCTTTGAGTTTGCTGGGCTTCACCTTTGTAATACCGCTCCACTAAAGATTCAAAAAAGTACGGGTGGCCGCGGCTGTGTTGGACAGCCTCTTGGTAATCAAAGCAGAGATCTCCAGAGTCTAAAGCGTCAACTGCTATAATTTGAGTTTAAGCTGCCTACCTGGAGCAGTGATGGGTTCAAAGCCTTTTTGGACTGGGTGCAAAAGGGGAGACTGGAGTAGGAAGGGTGTTTTGTACGCTCAGGTTCAGCTGAAACACTAAGTTGCGCTCTGGTCTTTTTAACCAAGAGTAGCCAAACTGCGATTCCTGAGCTGCGTGCAGCTCTGGTACTTCGGAGGTGGCTCCTGCACCAGGACTTTGTCATGGTGAGGAAATGATGGACTGAGGCTACCACTGATAAGCTTGGTCTGGGCAGGATTTAGGGCTGAAGGTGTTGGCATTAGACTTAGTCTTACATCCAGCACAGCCTCTTTCAGTGACGGATCCCTGGAATTTCGATCGGCGTGTCTCACCTGTGACCCACTCCCGGAGTCTTCCCCATCCCTGTTCTTTGATTCCTCTATAAAAGAACATCTGGATGGGTGAGAATGACTCTGTTATGCCTTTCCTTAAGAAAGCAGCTCTTGGATATGCGAGAAGACCTGACAGTACCGAACAGGAACTTGTGACCTATATATTCAATGAATGGCTCAGTCGCACGGCCTTTGAGATGTTTGTCTGTTCAATTCCTTTGCTTTCCAGCACTAAATCCTGTAGTATTCAACCTGAAAGGCCCTGCTAATATGAGTAGGATCAAGCACAGGCCTTTAAAGAGCAAGGGAGGTCATTATTTTCACAGGAACTGAAAGTCGGACCCTAAATCTTCAGAAGAGAGCGGTGCCTAGAAACCAGCTGTCTAATATATCTGCTGTGCTAAACTGGTAGCAGGGAGGGGAGAATAAAAATGTGTTTTGCAGTATAATATTGCTTTGTGCCTCCAAAAAGGCTTCTAATTTTATGTTTTAAAGGCAAACATTACAGCTAATTGAAGAGCAGAGAGGAAAAATGGATCTCCTTTTCTAAGCGCCAATAAGACTGGGTTCTGGGCCAGTGGTTCTGTGAGAGGTCTCCATTTACTACCTGTCCTAAACCTCAGGTATTTTAGAAGGAAAATGCCTGCCATATATTAAAGAGAAAAGTCATTAAATGGATGTCAAAAAAAAAAAAAAATAGAGGACAGAGAAAACCCATATGACTGAATTTATGGCTTGCTTAAGAAGCACAAGGTAGCACTGAGAAAACATGAATGAGAACAAGGGGGCATCCACGCCATGGAAAAGGCATTTACCACTTGCTGCCTTCCCAGTGGTGACCTCAGAAGAGGTCCCCCAGGCTGGCAATGTCACTGTCCCATCCCTGCAGCCTGGACCGTCCTCCTGCCTTCCCCCCCGCCTCCCTCCCCCCAGCCCCTCCTTGAACGGAATAACCCTCCTCCACCTCAGTGGGAGTTGGATTAGGCCCCGTGCCCAGAATGTCGCTCGGTTTTTATTGCTACGGTGAATGCACCCATTTGCCTCTGGAGGAAACGGGGCTGAGCTCGAGCACTCCTGAGCCAGCAGGAAATTCAAGGCTTTGTGGGCATCCAGGCAGGAGCCAAGTTAAATGAGCAAGAGGCAAAGCCAATGCTCTCAGGGACAGCGGATTCGGAGCAGGGGCTCAGCTTTGGGTAGGAGTGTTATTTTAGCCATGACCTTGATGGCAGCTGGGGCGTTCAAAGCATTTGGCGTCGCATCAGCAGTGCGGCTGGTGACCTGGCCAAGGGCTGCGGGTAGCTTAGGAGACCTGTCCACAGAAGGAGTCGTCCTATTCACCCCAGGCTTGTGTTGTCCCAGAAGTACGGGCAGAGCTAGGAGCAAGAGGGTTCCTCCTAACGCAGTGAGTGGGGGTACGAGGTGGGCAGGAGGCAGGCAGAGCCTCTGGGTTTGGCATTGCTGTGAGCTCCTGCTGAACTTTAGGCTCTCCTTTTGAACACCCAGGAGCTTGCTGGGATCCTACTGGAGGGTCTCAGTAAGGCTGGAGAAGCAGGAACAACCTCCTCTTACTGCTGCCTTTACCCCACACCCTTAGAAAACGCTGATTTCTCTTAAAAAAAAAAAAAACAAACAAACCCAAACTTGAGTAAAAGAAAAGAACTAGAAGGCCTATCCTAGAGGGCATCTGTCCTTCCTTGCCCATCTCATTCCTGTTCCCGGTTCCAGCAATGAGACGCTGCAGTCCTTCCTCAGGACCAGTCTCAGACAGGCTGAACCACGACACAGGGTGACGATTCCTCCCAGTTCTGTGTCTGCTGTCGGATAGGGACCCACACATCTGGTCTTTCAGCAGATGCTGCGTGGTGCCGTTGCTCCTTATGTCCACCTCCCTGTATCCCAGTATACAAATCATCTCAAGCTTTGGGTGTTTTTCGGGGGAAAGAAATCAGAAAATACCAGCGTGGAGCAGCGTGTGTCCTTCCATACTGTGGGCAGCAACAGTTGCATGAAACTTGGTTCGTTGTTTTTTCTCGTTTGCTTTGTGCCTGGTGCGATATCCTAGCTCAGCTCTAGCATCGGCCAGCCGCTGTGGAGAGGGCTGGGCTAATCCCTGCCTCTCCTCGCCTCCAGCTCCTCAGCTGCTGACTCCTCCTGCATCCCTTGCAGGGTCTGGCTGTGGGGTGAACAGATTCAACTGACTGAGCCGATGGCAGATTAAAAATATATCAAAGGAACTGGATTTTTGCGTCAGGTACTGAGCTGAGCGCTTTATGGCTGGGTCCTGCATGGTCCTGATGCTTTAGCGTGGCTTTGCTGTACACTCAAGCCAAGGGAGGCTGTTGCCACTACTCTCTTTAGCTGTGTTGCCAAAGGACTGTGGAGGGCAAAGTGAGAGACGGGGTCAGTGAGAATCCTGCTCTCAACTTGGTGGCATAGGCAAAGAGCTTGGGAGAAAGCAGATCCATTTTCTCCTCTGCTACTAATATCCCTCCGTGACTTTGGGCACCTCAGCTAATCTCTCTGTGCCTGCCTTGTCCCCATCCTTCTGCCTTGCGAGCTCTGGAGAGGCAGGACCGGCCTCTCCCCGTGTGTTCGTAGGATGCTTCACACGGTGGTGTCTGTCACGGCGTGGCCTCTGGACTCTATCAGAGCCCTACTACTATTAATAATCCAGAGGATTAGAAAGATAAGCCAGTTACAGCAAGACTCAGGCTTGTCAGTGCTGTCCACTGACTTGTGGTATCTTATAGGTGGGGGAACTGCTCCGCTCTGTTTATTTACAGTCTATAACTTTGCAAATGGTATAATAGCTGCTCAGGTTTTATTTCTTTGCAAACCCCTCAGCGTAGGAAACATCTGTGTTGACAGAATTATCTTTTTCTTTTTTTTTTTTTTTTCCTTCCCTTCCCTACAATAGTGCCTTTAACGAGAGCTGGGCTTTAATTGGTAGCTCATATGGATCCCTCCCCCTCAGCTTGGGGGAGATGCCTGACATGTAGTATAGAAATAATATACGGGCAGATTGAATACATGTATTTCAGCTACGAAGCACAGTACGTCATATATTTAATATATATTTCATCCCAAAGAAGCACAATTATTTTATTTATATATAGGTGAAGCACAATAAAACTCTGCCCTTTTCCACACGCTGAGCTGCCTTATTTTGGCTCAAGGCAGCAGTTGCTCCGCAGTTCGGGTGTCCCACGCGCCGGTGGTGTGGGACCCGTGGTCAGGCAGGCGTGGGTCCCGGCTGGGCTTGGCTCTGGCCGGGCTGCCCGGTCATCCCTTGCAAGGGGAGGGCTCCGGGCTGCTCCGGTCTGGGTGGGGATGCTGGTGGCTTTGCCACGTAGGCGGGCTGTGGGACTCCCTGGGGTCACAGCAAGGTGAAAGTTGTTTATTCCATGGTGGAGGATCTAATCGAAGCTGGGGCGTAGGGACGACCCGGTGCTGACTGATCTCTCTCTAGGGGCACTTTTCCTTTTTTGATGCAATACTAAGTAGATTTTGTCCCCTGGTTGATACAAGAGGATTTTTTTTTTTTCCTGTATTGAAGGGTCATGGTCTTCCTTTTGCAGATGGGGAAAATGAGGCACACAAAAGGAAAGGACAGGGAGGGGGGGGTTTTGAGAGCTAGCCTTCTGCTCTGTCCCCTAGGCTGGGTGGTCCCCGTCACTGTGCACCGCCTTAGCACGCAAAGCCAAGTGGTAGCACAGGGCTGATGCTCATACAGGCACAGATCAACTCCTGGTCCTTCCTACTACACAGGTAGAGTGTCCCAGTGATGAGGTTTGAATGAAGTCAAGCAGAGACTTGCTGTCCTCGAGAATCCAAGGATTTATGAGACCATCCAGTTCCTTCCAGCTGCAGGACCTGACTTAGCCTTACCTGGCAGCCAAATTGTAACTCAATCACACATCTCTCTCTCTTTTCTCTTTCCTGCCCTCATATTTTAGCACAACGGGGATTTAGGAGAGATGCTGTGTGTGTGGAAGAAGGGATGAGGTGTATGTAAAAAGGTTTACGTGTGTGACAGATATTACCTGGAAGCAGCACAGCCAGAGTGGGCTTGAGGCTTTTGAGTGCTGCAGGACAAACTAAACTTCCCGGCCACGCCAGAGGGGCTGGGCTGCCTGTTCCATGGGGAGGGAGAGGAGAAGGACCTGGCAAGGAGTTCATCTGGGCTCGTCTCACTGCTGCTGCGGGAGGACTTGGGCTTTTTTCTGCTGGGGGAATTTCTCAGCGTGACGTGGCAGCTCTTTGCTGTCCGCAGCAGCAGCCAGCCTGGCTCCCCAGGGCTCTGGCACAGATGACAGCTCTTTGATTGCATGGCAGTGTGCTGCCAAGGCACCTGCTAAATTGTGCGTGCCTAGAGCCAGCCCTCTGCGTTGCACTTGATGCTGATGTTTCTGCACCCTCTCCCCAGCCTTTGCCCATTAGTCCAAGAATATTCCCTGCCCCACCGGCGAAACCTCAGCTCGCGGTGCCACTGTGGCTCTCCCAACCACTGTGGTCGTGCTGCATAAGGTGTTACCTCACGCTCTTGGAGAACAGCTTGACTTGTTCCTCCCTGATAAGCAGAAAGACCACTGTCAGCATGGGCAATGGTGGACCAGCCCATCCGTGGTGTGACCCCCCTCTCCCCAGTGACCTCCTCTGCAGTAGGGGATATTAAAAGCATGTTTGGAAAGGGCAAATGAAACTTGGTTGCCAAACACATCTTCAGAGGGGGATTTTCTGGTGTCTAGTCCAGTGATCATCTTACTGTGTGCACCACTTTTCTAACGATGCTCTCATTTGTGGATTCTCTGCTGTCCAGTAGTGTGGCTGAAGTCATGTGGCTGTTTCTGTGAGGGCACTGACTTTTTCCTCTTCCATGCTGCGTAAGGACTTTGTTTCTATAAGAGCGATAGCAGGCTGCTAAACGTGGTGGAAATGGGACTGAACATTCAACAACTGTGAGCGGAGGCAAGAGAGACAAATGAACTGAGAGAGGCAGGTACATGCGTGCAGAGGTCATCTCCTTTCCTTAGGGAAACAGGCCAAGCATTGGGGTCTTGTTCTATAGAGGATCACACCAAGCTGGAGCCCTTGGCAATGACCCCAGGTCTTATGACCTGTAGTACTGGATGCTGTGACGCTAAGCGCATCCCAAAAAGAGAGGACTTTTCACCCACAAAATAACTTCGAGAAGGCTTTATCTAGTTCCTTATTCCGTGAGTTTGCTGCAGGGTAGAGCCCATCACCGCAGCTTTAGAAGAGCCCGAAATGCCTGCTCTGCTCATGGCTGGCAAGGGTGGGGAGCGCTGCCCGAGCCATGTTTGCTCACCGCTGTGCTTATTGGCTTGAGGTGCTGGTGGGGTCTCTGGAGGGTAGGAGTTGGACTCCACACAACTTCTGGACCCAGAGTTTAGGGATCTTGCAGAGACCTTTTGTTGGCATCTCCCCAGACCTGACTCTCCTTCCTTTCTCCCCAGTGTCTCCAGGCTCTTGCTGCTCTCTTCTCTGATAGCACGGGCACAAGGTAATAAATAAGCTCAGCGCTTCCCTGGTGCGGTTCGCGCTTGCTGACACCCAGCCTGACGCTTTCTGCAGCCGGCTGGCAGGCCGACCCCACGGCACATGGGTACTGTGGCTGGGAAGGATATTCCCCTGCATTGGGAACCATGTGTGGGACTCTGGTGACAAGAGCAGTGTTTATATGAGGGGATAGGCATTGGGATTTTCATGCTGGGATTTGGGAACATTTACCCCACCCTGTTGCTCCTGAGTAGTTGGTCAGGAATGTTTATCAAGGGCTAGAAAGGAAACCTGTGTGTATAATACCCCAGACCAGAAAGCCAGAAAAAATCTCACTGAAACCACAGGGCCAGCCTGGCACATTTGCAGTGCTAATTTACTGGTGGCTTAAACAAACAGAGGCAGATTTGCACTCCTACCTCCTCCTCCGCCATCCCACGCCGTGCTCCAGAGGGCAGCCAGGGCAGGAGCCACCTTTGCTGTCGAATGCCGGGGTACGGTGGTGCTGGATGGCCCTTCGGGTGGGTGCTGTGAGGTAGCAACGATTCCTGGTGACTACCCTTCCCTCCGAAGGAAATGGGGACTGAAGACACAGTCTCCTCATTAAGCTGCTGAGTTAATTGTCCCGGTCCGTGCTCTCAGCCTGCGGTCGATGCAGGGGAATGGCGCTTAACTCTGACCCCATTTCCTTTCTGGCGACGTTAATTCGCTTGACCTTGTGTTTGCTGATCTCACGTTCCCTTGCAGCTGACAGGCGGGTGTGAAGGAGGCAGGCAGGAGGCTCGGGAAAGGCAGGACACGCGGTCCCACCATCCTGCCGCTTACTAACCGTGCACTGAGTAAGTGCTGGGCTCCAGAGCGGGAGCAGCAACTTGTTGATCCACGCTGAGGGATCCGTTGTTCAAATTTTAATTTCAAAATGGGAATCCTGATCCCAGATTCCCCTTTGCTATGCTGAAGAGGTGCATCCTGTGTGGGGATACTGAGTCTCCTGCGGCTTCCCATTTCAGCCTCACCTGGGGCAGACTCACCTCTGGGTCTAATGTGGGCAGAGGCAATTTGCTGCTGTTGGGGTAGTCAGGAGCAGATTAATGTTTAACTCAGGTTTATGTTGATGTTTCTGAAAACTTCCTCACTGGGGATCTGTCTGTCTCTCTGGGATCATAAAACATGGTCCCTGTTGTTCCCTTGGACCTCATTTTCCCACCTACTGTCCCTCACTTGTGTGATACAAAGATGAGTGTGTGAAGGATGAAGAGAAGCTCAGATATTTAAATACGAGGTGTGAGAGGGATGAGTAGGTCAGGTCAGGAGCCAACTTTGAGCTGCTCATCAGGCTGTGGCAGGTGAGGGCGGAGGTGGTCAAAGCTTCTGCCAGATGTCTTGGGTCTCCCATTGGGAAGGGATGCTGTGGCTTTGTTAATTATGCTGGTCAAACAGTGACTGTTTTCCCTTGAAAAACTAGCAAGCCTTGTGGAGACAGCACCATGGGTATGGATGGATGTGTTGTGTCTCCCAAGGTGCCACGGGGGGCTGTGGGAATGGATCGGTCTTTACAGAGTTGGAGCAGAGAGCAGCATTGCCGTCGCTTCCAAGGGGAAGAGTCGACAGCTCGCGTTGTCTTGGGAAGCTCCCCGGCGTGGGATAGGGTGTGTGGGTCAGACCGCAGCTCCGACCTCTGCGAGAGGGTGACTTTGGGCTTACAATGCCTCTCCGCCTCCAAATTAGCTGTCTTTGCAAGAACTACAGGTCTGTGCCCAGATTATGTTAGCTGCCCGCTGTAATCTCCTTGAAAGCCAAACAAAAACGAGTCTTTGCTCTGAGGAGAAAAAATTGGCCTTTCCAGCAGAAAAGAGGAGCATCTTTGTTCTCCCCTTGTCTTCTCTTTCATTTCTTTTCCTGTCTCTTGAAGTACAGCCCTTTCCTCCCTGGAAGGTGCTGTCACTAAGCCCACTTTCCCAATTCCAAATCTCTGGAATGTGATAAACCTTAGCTGATTTTTCCAAACGGCTTGAACTGGTGTCAGGGCCATCTGCTCTCCAGGTCATTAGAAGAATTTGCACCGTAAAGCTTTGCCATGTGTTCTCCGCAGATTACATACACCTTTGGCTGTGCTCTTGTTGTTAGCTGCTCATTATTGGTTGGTTTGAAAAGCTTTTCTTATAAATGCCCTGTGTCCTAACCACACGTGTTGTATCAGTGGTTTTATAATGACCCATTTGGAATTATTTAACCAGGGAACCTTGCAAGTTTTTCCTTTCAATGTGTCCTTATAAGATGCCCAACTTCTACAGTTAGTCTATGAATGTACCCACACTATTAGATCCACTTGTTTATAATAGCAACCAAATGTCTTCAAATATTCAAGCCTCCTTTTATTTTTTACAGCACTGGCAATAAGCCTTTACATGTTAACTCTTGGCCTCTCTGGGTAACCTCTTATTTAAAAGCAACTTAATTGACTTTACCAGGCCTGGGCTATTTTTCATTTCTTCCTAGAGGACTCATTACTGGAGATGGATGTTTATAAACTGGATCTGGATCCTTCTCTCTCTCACACACACACACACACACAATCTCTTTTACCCCTTCCTGCCTGTTTACATTAGCAGGCCATAATCATATTCATGGCTTCACATAGTTTGGCTAAGGTTTTTGTAGTGGTGAGCCAGTGTGAAAAGAAAAAAGCAAACAGTTAAATAGCAAGTGCTGAAAGGGAAAGAGAAAACATTAAAATACTCAGGTTTTTAAGGATTTGTATGTCAATGAGATGGTCAGGATTAGAAGAGAGGTTCGATTCTTTGAAACAGGTAGGTTTTATACTGGTAGTATTATTTTCGTGTGTCTGTGTGATATAAAACAGGTGTAATACAAAGGTAAACTGGGTCCGGTGTTGTGTTGGATTTTTTTCTTTCTGCCTTTTGGAAGTGGTATTGTTATTGGGGGGGTGTGTGTGTGAGACAACTGGAAACAGATTTTAATCAAGCTGCAGTCCTTGGCATAACAGATCCCCAAAAGTTAAGTGCCCAATAACCTGTAAAAGCTTGAGGTAGGAGAACTTTGTCCATGTCAGCCTGCCTGTCTCTGCAAAGCAGGACACACACTTAAATCCACAGCCTTTGAGTATATAACGCACCGGATCCGCAGCCTGTCCTATGTTGCTATAGGTTTCCTGCTCTCACTGGATCCATTCTGATTTCCAGCAGTGGAACATCTGGTACTTTGTGCTCACGTGTTGTCCCTGGTTCAGTTTAAACCCGCAGACCTGGTCTGACAGAGGAGCTCCGAATACCCAGTACGTTTGTTTGGTATCTAAGCTCTTCTGCTAACATCGGACAGCCCGTGTTGCTTCTTGCTTTGCATCAATCCTGCAATGGCTATCAGAGGTGAGGGAGGTAGAAACACCTATTAGCACATATTGTTCATCACACACACCCCACCCCCCCCCCCCCCGCCCCTCTCCTCCTCCGTNNNNTTTTCACTTTGTACCAGATCAATTCGCTTTTTGTTCATGAGCTTCTGTCTCATTTTAAGCCTTTTATCAGTGGAGAATTGCACCATGTTCCACCCTCAGCCCCAGCAGAGCTTGTGGGGAGAGTTTTCCTGCTTATTCATTTTAAATTTGCTCGTGTTTCGTGGTATCTTCTCCTCTTTCCTGGGCTGCTTTCTGCAGGACTGTGTGCTCGGTCCCCGCCAAGGGATGGGCAACAGCCACAGGATCCCAGATGAGGGAGAGCCAGTGCCTTTTCTCTGCTTGCATCATCCTTACACTCATCCTCACAGACCCCTCAAAGTGAGATAGAGTTATTTTCAGATGCTCCACAAGATGCCCGGACGGGGCTGAGAGGGAAAGGTGGGCAGTCAACGTCTGAGACCATCAGTGTCTCTCCTCTCTACCCTGCTCTGCTACCTCCTGCATCACTCTCACACACTGTAAGTGATCCAGCCGTAACGGATCGATGTGATGATGCGTGGCAGAAGCACGGGGAACCCCAAAATATATGGGGGCTTCTCTGTGCTAGCTGTGTGTAACAGCTGATGATTCCTGCCGTCAGAACTGAGGCTCCTTTCTGCCCTTTGCAGCACAGGCATTTATTTTTGTTCTCCTTAAACCTTCTCTGAGTTTTCTGGCGATTGCCCAGCAATAGGGTGCGTGTCCCTCGCATCCCACCTCCGTGTGCGAGCAGAGCTCCTGCTATGGTACCTGCCCTCCCGGCACTCCTTACTGCAAACCTCAGGCTAACCTTCTGTCCCACGCTCTCTCTGGGACTCCTAATTTATTTTTACTGGATTTTGGATAAAACCACAATTGAAGAATCTGGATTTTTGAAAAAAATTCAGGGAAAGGCGGCTGGAGGATTAATCCTCACAAATAATTTTGTAGTCTTTCTCTGTCCTTTCTTTCTGCTTTTCTCTGTCCTCTTTTCCCCCCTTTTTCATCCTCTCTTGCCTTTCATGAGTTCCTTTAACTGGGTAGCATCTGCCAATTTTATTAATGGGCTGTGTAATCCATTTACAGGGTCATTAATGAAAATATTAAATAAGGCCAGACCTAACAAAAGATCCTTGGAGTACTCTGCAAGATACCTCCCACAAGTGTAATACTTGGCTTACTGCCTTTCTGGCAGGTTTGAATCCACAAAGCAATGTTCATATTATTATTATTATTGTTATTATTATTGGCACTAGGTGATAACTAGAAATCCAAGCCAAACCTTGGGTTTTGTGGCGATAGGCGTGGTGCACATATGCTCTGATTATTTATTAGAAAACAGCAGAGTCACAGTGTGATGGGGGTCCTGGTTTTGTCCAAGAGCCCCATGAAGAAGAAACAGCTCCTGGTCCCAGGGTGGTTACAGTATGAAAAGAGCGACCTAAATGAAGGATGGGAAGGGTGACAGCGAGATCAAGGGCACTGCCAAAGGCTTCGCCCTCTGACAGTAGCCATGCAACGGTCCACGCTGCCTCTCAGTCAGATAGCACTTGTCTCCATCTGCTTGATTTTACCTTCCCCGTTAAAGTGTGCGAGACCCAGATACCTCATGACCAGCTTCCCATGCCCCAAATTGCTGTTTTTGTAAAATTCAGTATCTTAGGAGGAAAAATTAAAAAAAAAAAAAAAAAAAAAAATATATAAACCAGCCTGTGTCTTCTGGGCGGCTACTGCTCGGCAGGCAGGCTGAGTGCTTGATATAAAACATAAGCAGAGGGGATTCAGCTGACCCACCCGCACTTTGCATCAGGGCTTGTTTCCGCTGACCTGTTGTTCGAATGAATATTCAGGTTGATTTTAGGATTTCTGAGTAGATCTCCAGTTGCTCTCCAAATGAAGGGGATGAAGAGGTGAGCACAACGTACAGTAGATGGTAGCACAAAGCTGTAGGTAATCTGGAGAGGGAGCAGAGGGAGAATATAGCATAAGACCCCATGAAAAAGATTTTGGTGGGTGATTTTCTGTAAGATAAGTGTGAATTTCCAGAACTACTCACAGCACGGGGATACCCAGCTCCCAGTCAAAACCCCACTTTTCAGTCTTTTAAGAACTAAAGCTAATTAAGATAAATGCCTGTCTATGTAAAGTGTGGATCAGCTGTGTAAAGAGGTATTTGTGTGCGCATACCCACAGATGTTTACTGCAGATTATTTTCATACCAGCACATATAGCAAACCTCCCAGATGCTGCAGGTTTAAGGCCTTCGGTTGCATTTCGGCAGACCTACCCTAGTGCCTGTGTGTATGATACTTTTATATAGTCTCCTTTCCAGGTGCATTTCCCACAATGTATACACGTATACCAGAACCCCTACGTGACTGTATAGGGAAAACAAAGTCTTTTTGTTACTGTGCAGCTCTGTCTGAGCAGCATTCGGGACTCCCAACCTTGCAGTGCTCCTTGCAGCCCCTTATGTCCAGGCAAAAAACAAACAGAAAGGGTTAGGGGTTGGAGCGGGGGAGAGGGAGATGTTTCTATTGAAAAGAAGAAATTTCTGACTATGTTAGTTTTATTGGCCTAGAGGAACCCTATAGATTAACAACCAGCAAACCCCCCCCCCCCCCCCAACACACACACGCACACACACACACACACACACACACTCCTTCACTGCCACCCACCCCCACTCCAACCCGGAGACCTTAAACAATCCGGTAGAAGGTGTGACTTCAAACTTGGTGGTAGGGATAAAGAGAAAGGAAGCCGGAATGTAAGCAGTTGTGTGATGTGATTATTCCCAGAAATGCCTCGACATCTCCCCGCTGTCCCGGCACGGCTGCCAGCGGTGCCGTGGAGCTCCGAGCTAAGGTGCTGACCACCGACTGCAGAGACACTGTGATACCTTATCGAGGAGAGGCATTGCGTCCCCTCGTAGTTACAAGCGGAAATAGGGCCGGTAGCCAGCTGAGCCTGCTGCCAGGGGCACTGCGGCCTCGGCATCCATGAGACCTCTGCCGAGCCCCTGCCTGCCGCCAAGGTAAAGGGGGGCTCCCCGGCCGCCCCCCCTCACCCCCCCGGCTGCCCCTTGGGCTCCCCTGGTCCGGTCTGCAGGGCCATGCCCGGGGTTGGTACCAATGGGGTGGACACGAGCGGGGTCAGTTGTGATGGGGGAATGCGTGGGGATACCCGAGTGGGTGGGCGTGCGTGGGGCGGACCCGATGGGGCGGGCACGTGGTGGCTGGGGCAGGGGGGTGTTGGGGCCCCACCTGTGGGTGCGGAGGGTTTGGGGTGCGCTGGCTGGTGCTGTGAGCGTTTGACGGATGCCTCTGGGCTCGTTGCCCTCCGGGTGTCTGTACCTGGCAGAGGAGTTTGGGGGTAGGTCTGGGGCTGCCTCTGCCTCCATGGGGTTTTGGATGTGAATGTGCCTAAAGATGCTCTGGTAGAATTTGCCTGGTTGGTTCTCAAATGCTTTATTATTAATTTATTCACCTGAAGTGATGCCCAGTTCTCCAGCTCTGATCCCATATGTTGGGGGAGAAAAACAATACGCTTATTCTCTCTTATATTTTTTTCTTTCTTTTTTTTTATTTAAATGATTTCATTTACAGGGGACGTGGAAGTAGGAGAGGGCTAATGTATAACAGGTGTTTTGATTTCATGTTACTCTTTGAAAAGCAAATCTTGCCATTTGGACCCCGTATTCACCCTTGGTTGGTGAAGAAAGTAATAATAGGAATTGTTTAGGAATTCATCAAAGAAAAACCCACCCCCTTTCCCCGCCTCCCTTTTCCTGCGCTGTCGGTGGGATCTGGCACCCCTTGATTATAGGTGGCACAAAGCTTCGGGTTTGGGGTAATTTTTTTAATTTTTTTTTTTTGTCCGTTTTGTTTTCTAAGACGTTGTTTGGCCATGTGCGTTAGCAGCTTGTCACGGAGGGTGAGGAGCTGGCTCTTCCCTCCCGGCGGCTGCGAGGGATGGGGCGAGCAGAGAGATGCGGCTCCGCGGGTGCGGAGGGCAGCTCTCCCGTGGAGAGCGCGCAACCTCCGCGGGTGGCAGCGTGAAGGGCAGGCAGGACCGCGGCTCGAGGAGCCGGGGGACACACGCGTGTGTTTTGGGAAGCTGCTCCCCAGCATCGCCCGGCCATTTCGGGGCTCTTTCCTGCATCTGCGCCTTTGCCGCTGCTCATGTCCAAGAAGTAGCTCGACATAAATATATACATTTCTTTCCTATTTCCGTCTCCCTCCCACCTCGAAAATAATGAAAACCGTGATTCATATAACCCACGGCCCGGCCGCTCCGTCCTTCCTCTGCCAATCAAGGGGACACCAACGGGGACGGGGGTGTGCGGGGTGCGGCCCCCGCGGCTCTGCGCCTCCAGCCCCCCGAAATAAACCCCGGGGACACGGGGACGAACAAAGAGTATTCCCCCCGCCCCTATTTTAGTAAAGGTATTATCTGCNGCCCCTATTTTAGTAAAGGGAAATCTGCTGGGAAAAAGCGCGTTTCGATAATTTTCTTGTTGTCCGAGAGCCGAAGGTGCCTCCCCGCCCGTTCAGAAATTCATAAAAACTTAAAGTGACGGTAGGGCTGAGACAGATCGTTACACGGGGAAAAAGGCCGTCTTTGCTTTGTGTTAATTGGGAGTAAAAACGGTGATCAGAAAATTAACATCGAGTTGGTTGCGCGACGGTAACGACTCCGTCACGCCGGGGTTTTCTGGGCTGGTTTCAGGTCGGAGTTTTAAATTCGCGTAAAATACGAGTTTCTTCTCGTTTATGTTCTTCAATGTCAGGATAAAATGGGATCAGCACCCTAAACGATCAGGATAAAAATGGATCAGCATCTTAAATGATCCTAAATCCGCTCCTCAACCCAACAAAATTAACCAGATATCTGGCAATTGAAAACCCCGATCCTGCAATCGATTTCAGGGCTTGTTCTGAGGCTTTGGAAAACCCGTGGGTAATCGCTTCTCCGCGCACATTTGTTTGCAAAATTTTATTTCTCCTGCCTGATCCCGCTGTAGGTGCTTGTGCAAGGATAAACCCCCGGCTGCAATGCTGCCTGCTCCAAGAAAATATATTTTCCCGGAGCCCTGCACAATTTCCTCCATCCTTCTCTTTGCGAGGCTGCTCGGTCCTGCAGAAACCCTGGCTGATTTGGCCGGCCAGTCTTAATATTCACCACGATACCGAAGGAATGAACCGGCTCATTCTTCCTTCGGCTTTAAACCTTGTTTCAAAGCTTTGATTTGAGCTCAGGGGTGGTGGGAGGGGGCTCCCCGCACCCCTTTTGAAGAGGCAGGGAGGAAATCAGGAATGAAACATCTTCCCTCCGAGATGGAGAAAGTCCTGCGAAAACTCTCCAGACACTCACACCCGCCCGGGAGTTCTCCCTGGCAAAAATCACGGCCGTGTTTTCTCCAGCAAGTGCATGGCGAGAGCTCTCTGGAGCGGGAGATATTCGTGTTTTAAATTATGGGGAAAGGAAAAAAAAAAAAGAAGTGTTTTCTGTCTGGAAAACAGGGAATTCGCCTCCTTTTCCGAAGAAAAAAAAGGTGCTTTTTTGCTCTTGTGTGGAAGACGTTGTAATTTATCATTCGAACGGCTCTGATTTCGTAGCGATCGCGATGATGGTTTTTAATCCCGAGCCTAACGGTAGCCGGGCTTTGCCCGAGGCCAGGCAGCTCCTTCTCGCAGCCCGGTCCCGCATGTGCCAAGAAAACGGGTGCCTCGCTAACATTACCCACAAACTGCTTTAATTTTCCCCCCAAAAAAACCAAGTTTCAGTAATTCTTTTTAATGGTCCCCCCCTCCCGAAACACCCCATCAAACCGTACCCAGCGCCACCGGTAAACCTGGCTACGCTGGGATATCACTTCGGGCGCGATTTGGGGGATTTTCTCACTTTTACAGATTTTTTTTAAAGGAAATCCTTTTCTCTCCTATTAAACACACAGAGACACCCCTGAATTTCTCCCCCCCTCCCCGGTTTGGCTGGGGAGAACAGTGTAATTTAAAAGCCGCCGTGTGCAGCCCGAACAATAGGAGCCGTAAACCGAGACTATAAGAAAGTTGTCGGCAGGGACGTAGGAACCACAAACACATTTTTTTCCCCCTAACCATACAATGTGGAAACTCTTAAAGGGCGCTATCTGTAGACATCTTGCAATCACTGGTCTTCCTTGTCATCTGAAGGAGAAAGGGGAAAATATATTAAGTGAAGACACACTTTAAAATTACTTATACATTTTAAACATGCTGGCAAAGGGAACTGTCTGATAAACTCTTGCCCAGATTTCCTTTTTCTGGGGTAAATTATTTCAAGTTGTTACACAAATATCTTCCTCCTCTCTCCTTCCCCCTCCCGCCCCCCCAAATCGGATTTAATTCAAACGAAAACAAACTTCTGCAGCCCCGCAAACAGCCCGGGCTGGGGGCAATGGCAGGGCTAATCCTGTAGCCCCGAGTGGGTGCAAACACCCACCTCAGCTGTTTTTTTTTTTTTGGTTTTTTTTTTTTTTTGTGAGGGGGGGGGGGGGGGGGG
>VXBL01006594.1:0-24023 GCA_013400195.1 Aramus guarauna | reverse complement strand
AGTACCTGAAGGGGCCTACAAAGAAAGATGGACAGGGACTGTTTTATCAGGGAATGTAGTGACAGGACAAGGGGTAATGGGTTTAAGCTAAAGGAGGGTACATGTAGATTAGATATTAGGAAGAAATTCTTTACTATGAGGGTGGTGAGGCACTGGAACAGATTGCCCAGAGAGGTTGTGGAGGCCTCATCCCTGGAAGTGTTTAAGGGCTTTGAGCAACCTGGTCTAGTGGAGGGTGTCTCTGCCCATGGCAGGGGAATTGGAACTGGATGATCTTTGAGGTCCCTTCCAACCCAAACTATTCTATGATTCTATGATTTTATGACCACTAACAAAATGTGTATGAGGAGCTCTGGAACTTGGTTTCTGAGTTTACCATTGCTTGGGTGGTCCTCCTGAAGTCACAGACACTTCATATATCTATATGAATCCCTGCTGACAATCTGAAATTGGAGAACATTTTCACAAATTAATTTAACAAAGACTGGGGGGTTTAACATAACAAATGATACTACCCATATTTTTCTCCAGCTCTGATCATCTTATAAAAAAGCATGCTGCAAAACACACTGACTTTCTTGTTGTGGAATAGACCTTCTTTTATAGATTTATAAGATCATGTGCAGAAGCATATACAGTAAAAAAAAAATAATATATATATATATATTCCTGCATAAGAGGTCTATGCTTTACTGAGATATTGTAGTAGTTAGGGACTTACAAATGAATCTACACACTGGGATACAGATCTGCTGACATCTTTGTGCAGTGATATCTAGGAATTTAAGTTTCCCACATTTCACTGATGTTGAAAAAAATGAATACTTCCTAACACTTCAGCCAACTGTACTAGTGGGTTGAGATATACACTTTTAAGGCCTGGAAAAGAAAAGCTGTCTTTTACCTAGATTAATAGCTTAATGACTTGGCTACAGACTCACCTTAATTCCCATTAGTTCTCTATAAGAAGCTATAAGATTCGTAGCTATTAAATGATTTCCTTGACAAGAACAGCTTCTTGTATTGTTGTCAAGGAATTCTTCCAGGATAAGATGTCTCAGTATTAAAGCCAGGTCTGTTTCACAAACAAAAGTAAAATCAGTCATTTTTAGCTCCATTTTATGATGGTCTAGTTGTTCTGAGTAGTTCTATTAGAACTGCTACTTTGGTGAGTTTGGGTGATACTATGTGGTTTTTGGATTCCAGTAACGAACCAGATCATAGTATTACTTTAATAAGAGGTAGTGGATCAGTTGGGTCTTGACATGCAGATAATGTGGAATTAAAAGAGCTCAATGCTTCTTAGAGACAGCTAGTCTCGCTACCTGCAGTTACCCAGTTTAGTGGCTATTTGCTATAGAAACTTAAAGTTTTAATTCTCAGGCCGTAGTATTGCAGGAGCTGCCTTAATCTTGACTCACGGAGTTACATAACAGTCTCTGTATTCCCCCACATTTTCTCAGTGTAGTGTGCTTGAATAATGTATTCAAAATACTTGGAGGACAAAAATCTAATTAATTTCAGCTATCTTCCTGATAGGAAGTAGTGAGGAGACTGTGCTAACCAACTCTAAACAAGCAACTGAAACTGGAATTCCATATGCTACAGTGAAAATTAACCACTCTGCTACTAGAAAATTGAACAGTTCACACACAAACTACTTATGAGTCAAACAGCTCAGGTACTACAGTAGAAATAAACAAGCAAGCAAGCAAAGTCGTGTTCCCCCTCCAAAAAAAAAGAAAAAACCTCACAAAACTAAGCCAAAACAAAGAAAAAAACCCCAAACTCTAAACAATTCCAACCCAACAAAAAAAACCCCAAACCCTCTATAATGAATAGGTTATTCTCTATTAAAATAAAGTCAGTCTATTTCTTGAAAAGTGCAAGTTGGATACTAACTTCAGCATTAAAAGAATTGTTGAACAAGTTCAATGTAAGTTTTATTTACTTTTATGTGCTAAAACATATAATGCATAAACCAAAAAAGGAGAACTTTACTTCAGATTCTAGGTTGCACATGAAAATTTGGCCACTATGAAACAGGATTTTTTTTTTGCTTTTCAGAATTAACCAATTTGTTCTAGAACCATACCACGTCCTCCGAAAAACATTAGTGCATGATCCTCACAATATCATTTTTACAGTGACTCCTTGCTGCTCTTTGCAATGTATTTAACAACACAGTCTTCAGTGACTTCAACATGGGACTGAATGGGTCTTTTCAGCACCAAATTCACAAAAGAACATTAGACTTTTTTTTTTCTTCCCCCCAGTTATCCTATGATTAGCATTTTGGATCGAGATATGTCATCCACTTTCTATGCTTGCAAGCAAAAGGAATAGTTAAAAGACAGTTTTAATATTATGGTGAAATAATTAAGATCCTCCTCTCCAGTTCAATGTCATTAAAAGACAACATTGGGGGTTTTTAAATATCAGAAAATACAGTATGCACTGTTACTACCTGTTAATATGTATGTCCTGTATATTTTTGCAGAAAGGTAGCAAAATTAATGTGCAGACTAGGCTGTCTACAACCTTGAGGAACACTAAGGTTTTCTTTTTTTTTTTTCTTTTTTCCTTTAAAGTGGAAAAAAAGAGGTCTTTCTGTGCTTTTCACTGGGTTGAAAATTATAGGCCACATTTTTTTTTCTTTTGTAAATCTGCTTCTTCAAATCAAACAGAATTCATATTAGTAAATAGATAATTTTACACATCATGCCCCTTGGTTATTTGTGAAGATAATCTAAGTTTTGCTACTTCACCTAAAATTCACAGGAAGATTCAGAAAAAAAATAACACGATTTTAAGACCCACAAAAATACCAAATTTGAATTATTAATTTGGTTATTTTCTTGTCTTCACAACTGAAGTGAGTTTAAAGCTTCTCTTCCAAAGAAGAAACATGGTTAAAAAAAGCAATTGTCCATTTTTATTTTGTTTACATGGCACTGAAAATTTACATCATACTTTTACAAATCCTTTTTCATAAAAATATACTTCTTTACAAAAGTGTATGCATTAATATAAGAGGAGTAGCCAGTTGCAGAAGAAACATTTTAAACGATCTCAAATGTATTAACCTTAACATTAATGAATGAATCATAGTTATTGCAGTCATTTGAATAAACAAGAATAAATAACAACCAATGGTATAAAATATAAAACAGCATCCTTTTAGTAGAATACAGTTTGACAGAGTTGTATGAATATTCAAAACAAAGTGTTGTAAAATGGTTTATAAGAAATTCATCAAACATTATAGAAATCCAAGCAGCAATCCTGGGTACAATGATTTTTTGGTAGGCACTCTCTATTACGGTAATAAAAAGTTTAGATTTTCACAGAATTAGTAATGTCTGAAAGGGACAATAACAGATAATTCACACTGGCTAACACACAGCATTTGTGAGTCATGCTATGAATGGAAGACAATGACCTACATCAAATAAATTACTGAATTACCACTGAATAACTTTGATATGAAATTGCTGTAAAACTAAAAATTACATTTCCTTAGAAGTGATTCTGGAATGTCTAAAACTTGTATCTGAGGGCTGTGGAGTTTGAATTTTCCCTAAAATGAATGGATTGTCCCTAATAAAATCATGGCTTTATATATATATATATAAGTAATTAATTATTTTTTTTAAATATTTTTGTTTTCATTGCACTATGGTAATATATTCAATTTAAAATCATTAGCTGTAAGGATTTGTTTCCCTAAATTATGGAATATATAGATAAAATAGTTGCAAAAACACAGTATTTCCAAATTATAACTTCCTCTTGTCTTGTAGGTCTGATCCAAAGTTCATTGAAGTCTGTTAGAATCCATCAACTTCAATGGGATTTCGCCATGCTTTGTGCATGCATTTTGACAAAATGCTGAAGGAATAAACTGATGTGATACAATCTAGAGTTAACTAGCATGGATTGAAAAATGGACTTGTACATTTTTAATATATGGATTTGATTACTAATGTTACTGTAAACTGCAATTTTTAATTGGAAATATCATTAATTTATGTTTTCACATTTGAAAAAAATATAAGATGGTCACTCTTTTGAATGATCTTTCACAGTAAGGAACATAGCCACATGACAAAGCTCAATTCATACTAGTTTCTTGATTGCAAAATTTGTCTGGTTGTATGACTGACAAAAGAAATGTAGAAACATTACCATTTGTGAGTATTGTTAATGGAAACAGAGAAAAGGAGCTTGACTTGGAACATGAAAAGCAAGATGTGAAGCAGGGAAGGAAATTCATTCAATAAGAACATGACATTTTAATTTTTCTTCTGTGACGTGAAAAGAGTAAGTTGTACTTGCTGATTTCAAAATACTACACCCTGGACTTAAAAAAATTAACTCTTCTAAGAAAAATAAAATACTAAATGGGCTGAATAAATGAAAGGAAGGTACAAACTCATAAGAAAGACGTAGCATATGACTGTTAAAGAGAAGTCAGTGACCTATTGTGTCCTGTAAGTATCGCTTTTATTTTCTACCTATATCTTGTTTTTAACCCAGTCCCTCTATTATAATTTTTATAAAGCACAGAAATACTGATAGTGGATGCTCCTCCAATATATGCAAATATGTTTTATGTTTTAGAATAACCTCCTTTTTTAAAAAAGCAAATAAACTGTGAGTAGCACTCATGGAGTGCAGCAAATTTTTTTAAAACTCTCCATGGTATACACGAAGAAAAATTCTGATCCAGTTTATGAAAAACAAAATCAAAACAAAATAACCACAACCCATTCTTGTCTATCATCCTCAGGAAAAGGTGACCCAGTATATCCTGAAAAGTGTGCTTTAATTTTTTTTTTTTTATTTCTTCTTTTTAATCAGTGAACTGTGTGTGCACTGTGTTGTGTGTCAATTTCCAGACTTTGAAGACATATCATTACCACATTATACCATTGTGCAAACGGTGTTCAAGTTGGGGTCAAATCGTACCGCTTTCCCTTCCACAGACTTTGCATTTGTGTCATACATGGGGTTTTCAAAAGCAGCTTGTCCATTATTATTTTCATGTACAGAGCATCCTGTATACTGTGTTTTAGGTGCAGTCCTGTAAAAGAAAGAGTATTTGTAACTGCAGTTTTCCTCACTGACTTGATGTATTTTAAGAATCTAAACAGAATTTAACAATATACCATCTCTTTTTTTTTTTCTTTTTTTTTACAGTATGTGTGCTAAGAATTAGTACTCTATCAAAGTTTAAGGGACTTATGGTTCACTTAAAATGTTGTTCACTTGAAAAACTAGTTAATAACCTGAGAAAAGGTAGGTATTTCCACTTTGATGATCAGATAATACATAGTTAAGAGTACAACAAAATCTTGTAAAGATGCAATAATTCCCCAGCCAGATGACTGAGATTTTTCTTTTTCCCTTCGAAGACTCAACAAGTTTATCAAGAATGACTTTGTGGCTGAAATGTTTGTTTTTTTGGGGTTTTTTTGGGTTTTTTTTTTTTTTTTTTTTTTTTTTTCCCACTAGATAACTCAAAATATCAAAGTTCAATCCCTTGAAAACATTTTGTCTATATTGTTATGCAAAATTCATACTGTATTGTAAATCATCAATATAAAATGTAAAGACAAGTGCTTACAGCATACAGTTAATAGCAAATGTATAAAAAATTACATGAGCACTTTTTCATATTCTGAAGCAGTTGAAAAACAAGTGGTACTATTTAAAAATGATGGTATGTGTTTTAAACTAATGTTATCCTGCAAACTATATTACAATTATTATTGTCAGGCTACCAGACTTATATCACCATTTTGACAATTAGTAGGCAATGAATTGTCTTGTCATTAAAGTGATTAAATTTTCTTTAGTCATCTAATGCTTCAAAGCTATAAGAAAAGATTACTTGACACTAAATCCAAAGAACTAATACTGGTCTTGATAACATGAAGAAAACTGATGAACTCAGAGTAATGAAATTGAGAAGACTGGTGGCTATGTAACATAATTGCATATGAACTAATAATTTCAGATGCAGAAACAGTTCCATATTGAAACCCCTCAATGACATAATACTTGCATATACTTGCAAGCCAATAAACAGAGCAGGCATAAAAATAAATTACTCAAAATATAAATCATGTGTCACATTAAAAAAAAATACAGGCAATCTACTGTAAGTACACACACAGTCTATTCATTATATTATTCCCCATATGCCAATAATATATAGAATCCATTTTGTTATCACAAAGAGAGAAATTTATAACATTTTAAACAGGTAGGAATGAAAGTATGACATGGTACAATAAACTGATCTCTAAGTCATTATGCCAGACCTTTATGGCAGTAGGAAGAACTGTCTACATGCATAGTTTGCAAACATTTTGTGGTTTTATAGAAAATTTTATTTATACTGACAAAGACTGAAGTCAATAAAAGCACCAAGTCATACAGGAATACTGTATACCTAATCTGTACTTACCTTTGTTTATAAAGATAAAAGCCAAAACCAGCAAATATAAGGGCAAAGAAAGGCACAAGGATAGCAATGGCCACTGAACTACTATTTGTACCATGTGGTTGATTAGAAGAATTTGAACCCTCAGACATGTTAAGACCTAAAAAGAATAATAAGAAAAAACAAGTAATACAATATACGTGTCTGTTACCCCTGGCACATACTACTCCGTAAACTTCAGAATTCAGTAACACCTTGTGATTTGGTCTTCATAATGTGTTCATCTGCATACATACAGTTGTATGGTCAGACAACCTGGAAAGTAAATCTAGTGTTGTATACCATATTCTGAATAATAAGTGGATGCAAAATGTCAGGAGAACAATACATATACTCTGGTACAGTAAATATATATGATATCCCGGATTTGGATGTTATTAATACAGACTAATATGCTGTGTTACAAAAAGTCAAATTTCTAATAACACATTTTTTTTTTTTACTGATTATATTTGTATATTTCAGAAATTAATAAATACTGTGTATATAAAAGGCAAACATGATTTCAAGGAAAGGACAAATCACCTGATGAGGCATACTGAAAATTCATCATGCTGATTTCATTAGGTGCTGCTATTGATACATAGACGGAAACAGTCAGGAACAATTATGAAGAGCTAAAGCCAGATATTGATGAAAAAATAAGGATGTGGTCTCCTGCATGGTTGAGGAACACATTATCTAGATTATCTACACTGACAAGATATACACCTTTTTAATGTGAGGAAAAGAAATACCAGTGCAGCTTCAAAGTTAATTTTTAAGCTTTGAACTGGACCTTTTAAGAATTGCATATGTCATAATATTTTCTGACTTCTTGATCTTAAAAGGTAACATAGAGAAATTTTAAAAAAGGAAAGACCAACCAAACAAAAAGAAACAAACAGATAATCAATATACTAAAATACAGATATATAAATTAAATGTTCAGAAAAATAAATTAAATGTTGTGAGGAAAATTGTATAGGATCAGCAATCAAAATATTTTGTTTCAGAGAAACTGTGTTTGTGTGCATGAAATAATGAAGTGGTAAACGTACTAAACAAAAGGAGTTCAGTGATTGTCTCTCCATAACTGTTTAATTACTATGTTAACTACAATTAATTCTTGTATAGAATTTAAACCTGAGAGAACCATTCTGTTCCTAGAAGATATAAACCAGTAAATGTACTTTCAATATATTACAGAAAAGACTCTCACAGCTACAACAAAAGAAATGAAACAAAAAGAAACGAAATGAAAGGAAAAGGAAAAGAAAAAAAATCCATACAAAAATCAAATTAAGAAAAACAATTTTCATAACAATCTATCAAAATGAGGTAATTGGTGACACCCAACATGGCTTCACTAAAAGCAAATCCGCCTGACAAATTTGGTGGCATTCCATCATGGAGGCATGTAGTAATAGGACAAGAGGTAATGGCTTTAAACTAAAAGAGGGTAGATTTAGATTATAATGAAAAAAATCTTCACTGTGAGGGTGATGAGAAACTGCAACAGATTGTCCAGAAAAGTTGTGGATGTCCCCTCCCTGGAAGTGTTCAAGGCCAGGCTGGATGGACCTTTGAGCTACCTGGAGGCACTAGTAGGCACCTGCACCATGGCAGGGGGAGTTGGAACTAGATGATCTTTAAGTTCCTTTCCAACCCAAACCATTCTATGGTTCTATGATTCTATGAAAATAGGCCAGTAAAAGTTAGGTGTTGACCCGCTGGGAAGCAGCACTGCAAAGGAGGACCTGGGAGTCTTGGTGGACAACAAGCTCTCCACGAGCCAGCAATGTGCCCTTATGGCCAAGAAGGCCAATGGTATCCTGGGGTGCATTAAGAAGAGCATGGCCAGCAGGTTGAGGGAGGTTATCCTTCCCTTCTACTCTGCCCTGCTGAGGCCACATCTGGAGTTCTGTGTCCAGTTCTGGGCTCCCCAGTTCAAGAAAGACAGGGAACTACTGGAAAGAGTCCAGCAGAGGGCTGCAAGGATGATTAGGTGACTGGAGCATCTCTTGTATGGGGAAAGGCTGAGAGAGCTTGGTCTGTTTAGCCTGGAGAAGAGAAGATCGAGAGGGGATCTTATTAATGCTTATAAATATCTAAAGAGTGGATGTCAAGAGGATACGGCCAGAGTCTTTTCAGTGGTATCCAGCAACAGGACAAGGGGCAATGGGCACAAACTGGAACACAGGAAGTTCCGTCTCAATATGAGGAGAAACTTCATCACTTTGAGGGTGGCCGAGCACTGGCACGGGCTGCCCAGAGAGGTTGTGTTGTCTCCTTCTCTGGAGATATTCAAAACCTTCCTGGACATGATACTGTGCAACATGCTCTAGGTGATCCTATTTTAGCAGGGGGGTTGGACTAAATAATCTCCAGAGGTCCCATCCAACCCATACCACTCTGTGATTCTGTGAAAATACTTTGTCAAGGCAATTTTGCATTTTAATTTTCGTTAGATGACTTTCAAGTATTCTGAAGATGTTAATAAAGGGAAATAACTCTTCATATTCATTTAAAGGAAATATTTCTTCATAAAGATAGTTCTAAAAATTCTTCTTAAAGAATTTGCATATACACATACATTGGAAATCAAGATCACAAGCACTGCATTTTACTATGACTTAGAACTGTGAAAAAAGGAAAAAAATTGCCTTTACATTACACGTTCATTAATAAATTATTCCAGCACATACAAGAACTAAAGAATTTCCTGGTTTTACTGAAAAAATAAGAGTGGACAATACTTTGCGGCTGAAAGACCCTACTTTTGCATCCCCATAGGAATTTTATCTGAAGATAAGCATTCTAAGGAGCCATTACATTAGTGAAAAGTAATTCCTCTTTAAGATATTCTCGATAGTATTTTATCATTCAAGAATTCTGTACAAACTAAATTCAAATTCTTGTTGTAGGAGAAATATCACAGTTCTTAGGACAGTATCCGAAAAGTAAATTAATTTCTTTTTAAAAAGAAGAATGTTGTTACCAGAGTTCTGTTATCAGAGCTGTCTTCTCCAAGAAAGAATAAATAAAGACTATTAGTTTGGTGTAGAACTGAATGTATAGAAACAAAAAGTCAATTTTTAGGAAATGAATGCTTATCAATACTATTTTGCTGTTATCAGTAAAATAAAGATTTACTTACAAATATTTAGTAGTTTCACTCTTCTAGCAAATGTTTAGGTGAAATGTTGTTTCAGCACCATAAGCCAGATACCAATTTAGCAGAGCATTCTATGACATGGGCTTTCTAAATAGTTATTAAGGTGTGAAACTAAATGCATTTTACACATATTCATAGAAAAACATTGCTCAAAACATTACAAATATGTAGCTATACTAAGCAGTACATTGCAAGGTGTCTCTAAGTCCTTACAACTTCTGACAAAACACTCTTTGCAAGTACTACTTAAATGAGATTTTAAAGATATGAATACCTCAATATTCTATAAAACATCAATACTGATATCATCCTGCAGATACCCTTATACTACTGGATATAGTAAAAGAGAATATGGAACAATGAACTGGCAAAAACTTATAATTTGCTGAATACCTAATCTTTGAAGTCCAAATTGTCCATAATCTTTACCCTGGATGAATCCTTGAAAAACATATGTCGCTCCATCAGGTTCAGCAGAAACCTGTAAACAACAAATTTGTTTAGACATGGTGGCTTATGGTCACATATACTACCTCATGCTACCTGTAACTATATTATATTTTAAAAACAAAAAAACCCTCAAACTTTCTGGCAATTCAAGATGTCAGCATTTCTAAGTTCCTTACATACTTCATAATTATTTAGGAAGTAGATGGCAAAAGTTATATTGTAGTTAATCCTAAGGATGCAAGTATTGAGGTTATAATATTTACTTTAAAAGAAAATAAAAAAGACCTTGCATTCAATTGACAGTTAGTTCCTTTGTTCTTTCTCAGTGCTTATCCCAATAATTAATTTATTATACATCTATAAACCAGAATAATATTGAATGAAGTTTTGGTGCAAGAGCAAAATATGCTAGAATAATCTAAAAGACTTGTGGGAGGGAGGACAGGGTTATAATCTTATGAATGTCACCCTTATTAGGGTAAGTACGTTCTAAGCTAACACATTGTATTCAAATGTACAGGTACTTGCTTCCCAAGATAGGTATTAGGTTTAAATTCAGTGGTCCTGAGGCAGGTTCCTTCAAGATTTTCCCTTAAGCTTCCCTTTCTCAAGGCAATAGTATGTCTTCAGCAATGACCTGAAGCTATGCTTTCACTGAAGAAAGGGTGCATTTCTCAGATGAATTTCTGTCTTCGGGGTAAAGCAGCCTGTTTGAGCTATTCCAAGATTTAAATAAATAAATAAATAAGTCAAATAAGAACATTGTGTAAATAGCATATGTAATGTAGGGACTGTACTGTGTACAATTGTGCATTTAGAAGTCTAAAAGTAAATTTCTTGCTTTTACCATATTTTTTTTTCACCTCAGGATCATGCTTATGAAGCCACAAACAAAGGAAGTTAAGCCCTTTTACCAGTATATTTATTGTTTAAAGATTCAGGATTTCTTGCTTTGGTTTTGAGCCTATTAAAAATTTACTATTGAAGTAGTGCCCCAAGTTATAAAAACATGGATTTACGTGTACACTTCAATGTACACCTCTTCTCTTCTTTTGATGTGCACCCATATTGGTGTCGCAGTAGTGCTTTGCCAGTAGGTCAAACAAGAAAACAGACAGATTCCTTGAGACATGAAACAGTGTAATAGGGATGTATGAGTGTTCAGCATCATCCAAATTAGTTTAGGCCCTTTCTTTTCTGAAAAACTTGCTTTCTTCTCTGGCAAACAAAGTGTCAGGCCCCTGACACACTCAGCTTTTTCCAGTCTTAGTATTATCTTGGGTGATGTTTGTTTTTCCTATCTGTTCCGTGAAGGGATTTCCTTTTCATGGGCTGTTGCTGCTTCTTTTTACCTCTCTGCTTCACCTTTCCTCCTCTCAGTTATATGCTCTCTTCTTCTTACTTTTAAAGAATAAGCTCAGCCCCAGAACCTCCAAGAGGCTTAATGCTTAATTGTAGCAATCTATCTTGTTTTCCCATACATGTAACAGTTCAGCTTTTTCATGTTATTTCTAAAAATATCACCAAGAAGTAAAATATGACTGCTAGCCTAATGATAAAAATTGCTATTATATTAATATTATATATTATAATATTATTATAAATTGATATTATATTATCATGATGATAAAATGTCTCAATATTTTGGAATAAAATTCAAAGAGAAGCAAGAGAAAGGCTTCTGTGTTAACATGTATTATAATTGTGCCTACACAGTACGACTATTCCCATATTTTCCCTCAGACTGGTCTCCTATATCTTATAATAAATTTTTCATTTCATTAATGAATCAGCATTTCTAACAAGATTCCATTTGATATGTCTCAGAATTTTTTGGGTGTACAAAACCAGCATGATTTCAAACGAAAAAAAAGCTTTCTCTCTTTTGTAGCAGAAATATACTCACAAAACCATCCATAGCCCATTTTTCCTCTTTCAACTTGCTCACAGATGTATGGGAGGGTGCTTTAATGAGATATATGTGGAGCATTAGCCGAGCTTCCTGGCTTTTATACACTCCTGTAGAATATAATTTCAAAAATTTTTATTTGTGTTGAGTAGAGAAATAATTTCATCTTTAAGAATAAGCATTTAATCTCTTGCCCTGAAAAGGGAAAGCAGGAAAAAAAGGTAGCACTGTTACCAACATTTTAGTTTAGCAAGAAGCATTCTTTTGTGAAATTATTTCATTTATCATAGGATTTCAATAGAAACTGGTTTTAGCTTAGCCTGTAGAGAGGACAGAAGGGAAACCCTGCACACACAGCTGTTACTAAACCGTTATGGTAACAAGCCTTAAAACAAACATTGACAATAATCTAATCTGAGATGGAAAATACTGTTCTGGATCAGGTAGAGTGTATTTGAATCTCGCATCCCAACTTTCAAAATTTATAGTTTAGTCATGAGGTAAATAAGGTGGTAACAGGAACATCCACATCTAAATTTTTTTCCTAAAGCCGGTGCTAAATAAAAATTTCTAAATTGGAAAATATCTCAACAAATTGAATTGTTCATCAGTCAGTATTATGACAAAGTTTCTCCCAGACAAAAGACTTGTATATGACCTTATTTACTTTGTAGACATAATTAATTGACTCATTTTCATTCCTGCAGAAGAAATATTTAGAACACAAATAACCTTATTTGTTAATTTGGAGAATGAAAATAAAATAGTACAATATGCTTAGTGATTTAATCTTCCATTACAAAGACAATCATAAATAGTGACAATATAGTCTAGAATTTTTTCCCTACATTTTTCATCATTGTTATCAATTAATGGTTTAAAACTTAAGATTTTAAATAGAAGACCTCTCTAGTCTGATCATTTCCTTTCTGGCAGAGCACTGAAATTACTGTTCACTTCATATGAAATCCATTTGCAGAACCATGCAAGATTATATTGCACTTTACATGACCAAAAGCTAATGATGGCTAAAACTTTCAACAGAAACAAAACTAAAACCAAACTAACAAAAAACCAAAAACCAAATAACAAAACCCCCAAACAATTATACTCCCACCTCCAGAAAATTCCACCAAACTGAAACTAAAATTAATTGATTTATTAACTCAATAGTTCACAGAACAGATATTATACTGTAATTGAATTAGACTTAAACACTGGCTTTCATTCCTCTTTTTTTTTTTTTTTTTAATTTTTACTGACTAACAAATGTGGATGACTTCAGACTAGATTTAGTTAGTATCTGTTAGCTACACATGAAATAACCTAGATCTCTTTTTTTTAACTGAAAATGCCAATAACATTGCAGTACCCTTAATTTTGGTAATTTCCCATTTTTATATTCATTCAGATTCCATGATGTGAAACAAACTGAAGACATCACTGAGACATAGGAGAAGGTACTGTATTGGGTTTCTGTGGCAAGGTTTTGGTACTGGTGGAGCTGCAGGGGTGGCTTCTGTGACATAATGCTAGAAGCTTCCCTCATGTCTGATAGAGCCAATGCCAGCTGGCTCCAAGACGGACTCACTGCTGGCCAAGGCTGAGCCCATCAGCAACGGTGGTAGCGCCTCTGGGGTAACAGAGTTAAGAAGGAGGGAAAAAAAAAACCCAACTGCACAATACCAGCAGCAGTCAGAAGAGAGGAGTGAGAAGATGTGAGAGAAACAACTCTGCAGACACCAAGGTCAGTGCAGAAGGAGGGGGAGGAGGTGCTCCAGGTGCCAGAGCAGAGATTCCCCTGCAGCCCATGGTGAAGACCATGGCGAGGCAGGCTGTCCCCCTGCAGCCCATGGAGGTTAATGGTGGAGCAGATATCCACCTGCAGCCCATGGAGGATCCCACACTGGAGCAGCTGGACACCTGAAGAAGGCTGTGATCCCGTGGGAAGCCCGTGCTGGAGCGGGATCCCGGTAAGACCTGTGGACCTGTGTGTGACCCATGCTGGAGCAGTCCATTCCTGAACGACTGCACCCTGTGGAAAGGACACATGGAAGGGACCTGCACTGGAGCAGTTCATGAAGAAATGCAGCCTGTGGGAAGGACCCACATTGCATAAGTTCATGGATGACTGTCTCCCATGGGTGGGACCCCACGCTGGAGCAAGCGAAGAGAGTGAGGAGGAAGGAGCAGCAGAGAAAATGTGTGATGAACTGACTGCAATCCCCATTCCCCATCCCCATTTTCCACTTGGGGGGGAAGTAGGTAGAAAGGCCACACTTCGTGAATGAAGTTGAACCTGGGAAGAAGATAGGGATGGGGGGAAGGTGTTTTAAGGTTTGGTTTTATTTCTTATCACCCTACCCTTATTTGATTGGCAATAAATTAAATTAATTTCCACAAGTTAAGTCTGTTTTGCCTGTGATGGCAATTGGTGAGTGATCTCTCCCTGTCTGTATCTCGACCCATGAGCCTTTTGTTATATTTTCTCTCCCCTGTCCAGCTGAGGAGGGGAATGATAGAGTGGCTGATAGTGTCAGAGCTAAAAAGCAGACTCTGTGTTAATGCTGCACTGAGCTCAAATGAATGTGCCTTGGTAGGATAGGGTTTATTCTCTTGTCTTCAGGACTGCATTAACATTATCACACAGTGTTTGGTCACTTCAAAGAGCTTGGACAGTGTACATGTAAAAATCATCTGGAACTTGGGGAAAAAAAATCAATCACATCTGCCATTGATGTATCGTATAAATATACGTTAGGAAATCCTTGCATGAGGTTGAAGGCTGTGGTGTGTGTACATGGGCATGAACATTATGCATGTAGATGGAAACAGGAGCATAGAGAAAAATTATCCCACAGACCAAGGCACCACTGTTCTCTGCTAATTTACAATGGTGGATTCACAAGCATTTCTTGGTGAAAGGCCAATGTGCTTCTTCATTGTACAAGAATGAAAACCATTGTACTGGTTTCCCAGTGTACAAGAGAGTGTTTAACCTGAGGCAAATGAAGCAAAAGCTGCACCTTTCTCTTCTATTAATCCCTATAACAGCATTGCTATTCTCACTCCTGGTAACCTGAACAAAAGAACCTGCCCATTTCTAACCTGTGACAGACATGTATACTATAATTACAGCAAGCACAGGTGTCAAAATAAAAAGAAATAAGAAAAGATGCAGCAAATGACGGAATGCAAACCCAGTAAGTGTTGTATGGGGAGAAAACTACCTTTTATTTCAGAAACCTACAAGTTAAGTATAGGAGAAATCAGCTTCCTGCCATCTAAATGTCTTACTTGATCCATCCCTACTTTCCTTGCCCTGAGATATTCTTTCAGTATACAGGATCTCAGTTTTCTATCTGTAAAATAGGGAAAGAAAATAATATTCATTACCTCATGACATGTGCAATGCCTGTATGTAGAATGAAAATGGGCATTTGCAATCAATTCTGTGTCCAATTGAGGGAACCTTTTTATTTGGAGGAGGAGGTTGTTTGGGTGAGAAAACACAGCTTTTACTTTTACTAATCCTAAAACTATGAAATATTACATCTGCTGCATGTAATACCCTCATAGAAATTACATGGCTGAAACTAAACAGACATCATACAATAGAATAAATTCACATACAGTCAAGACAAACATGATTACCAGTCAGAAAATATTTTATGAAACATTCAGTCCATCTACAGCCTCTCAAGTGTTATTCTNTTCAGGACTGCATTAACATTATCACACAGTGTTTGGTCACTTCAAAGAGCTTGGACAGTGTACATGTAAAAATCATCTGGAACTTGGGGAAAAAAAATCAATCACATCTGCCATTGATGTATCGTATAAATATACGTTAGGAAATCCTTGCATGAGGTTGAAGGCTGTGGTGTGTGTACATGGGCATGAACATTATGCATGTAGATGGAAACAGGAGCATAGAGAAAAATTATCCCACAGACCAAGGCACCACTGTTCTCTGCTAATTTACAATGGTGGATTCACAAGCATTTCTTGGTGAAAGGCCAATGTGCTTCTTCATTGTACAAGAATGAAAACCATTGTACTGGTTTCCCAGTGTACAAGAGAGTGTTTAACCTGAGGCAAATGAAGCAAAAGCTGCACCTTTCTCTTCTATTAATCCCTATAACAGCATTGCTATTCTCACTCCTGGTAACCTGAACAAAAGAACCTGCCCATTTCTAACCTGTGACAGACATGTATACTATAATTACAGCAAGCACAGGTGTCAAAATAAAAAGAAATAAGAAAAGATGCAGCAAATGACGGAATGCAAACCCAGTAAGTGTTGTATGGGGAGAAAACTACCTTTTATTTCAGAAACCTACAAGTTAAGTATAGGAGAAATCAGCTTCCTGCCATCTAAATGTCTTACTTGATCCATCCCTACTTTCCTTGCCCTGAGATATTCTTTCAGTATACAGGATCTCAGTTTTCTATCTGTAAAATAGGGAAAGAAAATAATATTCATTACCTCATGACATGTGCAATGCCTGTATGTAGAATGAAAATGGGCATTTGCAATCAATTCTGTGTCCAATTGAGGGAACCTTTTTATTTGGAGGAGGAGGTTGTTTGGGTGAGAAAACACAGCTTTTACTTTTACTAATCCTAAAACTATGAAATATTACATCTGCTGCATGTAATACCCTCATAGAAATTACATGGCTGAAACTAAACAGACATCATACAATAGAATAAATTCACATACAGTCAAGACAAACATGATTACCAGTCAGAAAATATTTTATGAAACATTCAGTCCATCTACAGCCTCTCAAGTGTTATTCTTCAAAGGACACCTACAAAATACCTTCAACAGACAAACCTAGTGACAAAAATTCATCGCTCTGCTAGATACTAGAAACTAAGAGCTCAACAGAGACATGGATTCTTTGGTCCATTACAATCTTCCTGTAGACCACCCCTCTCAGAAACATATGGGCTGAACTTTCCTCCCTCTTTTTTTTCCAACAGGTTAATGTTCTGTCACTTACGTCCTCGCTAACACCTCTGGATAAAGAGTGATGTTAAAGTACTTCAGAGAAAGGGGTCCTTAAAAAGATTAAAACCAGCCTATACATAACTGCAATTTTTAGGCTTCTTCAGTCCTTGCAAAAAATGTTGTAGACAGAGTGCGAAGTTTCCAGAAACTAAGTTCCAAGCGATAATATTGATTTCAAGTGTTTCTTTTATGCTTATTCATACACCTGTGCTATAACCTGCAACTCCTGTGGTGTGACAGGCCCATTGTCTGCATGGCTGAGATGTCTCGATCAAAGGACTCAGAGTTTGAAAAACAAGCAAAAACTATAAACCCAAACAATTTTATTTATTTATTTATTTATTTTTTTGCTTGCTAGTCAAGCCATATCTGTAGTTACTGTTGACGGTTCACAGCTAGAGAACTGTGCATATTGTACCAACATAACCACGGCAACAGTGCTCTGTGTGGCAGTCACTGTGGAATATCATAAACCAAGACTGCAATCAAGGGCTTCTTCTGAAACCACAGCATGAAGGGTAGCTACTTTTTTCAACTATATCAGCTAGTCTAACAAGTGTCATCTCTCCTTGCTCTCCATGTTCATTAATTATCTCTGCATTGCTAGGTCAACACATATCAATCTCATCATATTGCTTATTAGTCATTAATAGGCTATTGTAGGGAAATTGTATGATTAAGAAAATCTCAGGAACAGTAATTTAAGTTTATTTATAATATTTAAGGAAGAAGCATGAGAATTAGGATGATTCTTTCACTCTTCATTTACTATTAACTCTAAATATAATAAAAACCTGGGAAATTAAAAAGGCGGATAGAAGGAAAAGCTGGAAAAAACCCTACCTTTGAAAAGGAACTGAACTAGAATGAAATTTTCTTTGATAAGCTAAGAAAGTTTCCAGAAGATGTGAAAAGTTTAAGTGTTATGCATAAATTTACAGGGAACCAATATATATAAGGCAGAAGAAATTAAATGGAAATGAGTTTTTCTTATCCCATACCTGATAGCAGCAATTCCATATTGCTGTTTGTAAGTGTTGCATTTACTCTTCCTGAAGTTGCATTGAAACTGGTGACTGTCAAAGTCATAGGCTGTTTCTTGCTTTTGTAATTGTAAGATCCTTTCCATATATAATTTTGGGCAAATACATCATCAGGAACTATACGGACATCAAACATGTTTCAATACATTTTGCAATATTTAGTACTTAGAAGTCAAGCATCCAACAAAATATGTGATAAATACTAACATTTTCTCTACTTTACCCTCTCTATTTTTACATCTATTAAGCATAATCTTCACATATAACGCATAGAAACCTGACATGAACATTTATGAAAGAAATCTATTTGTACTGAAGAACACAACCACAACCATACCTTCATTCCCTCCTTTCCTCAAACATGGACATTTCCTAAAACCAAACCAACTTCACAAAATCTAATTTAACAGCTGTAATCAAAAGACCAGATTCCTCTCACTGCAGAATTTTTTCTATGCCAGCACAGACAGGCAGGAACATACAGCTAGGATTAAATTTTGCAGAAATTAATATTGACTTAGATATCAAAATATTCATAAGCATATTTAAATGACGCTGAAATTTTATAAGTATCTTTATTACCTAGTCACTTTTTCTAATGAAAAATTTATATAAGATGTTTTGTCTTCAAATGATTAAAAACATTATGAGCTTCACCAGGAGAAAAAAAATTAGCCCCTAATTTAAAATTTAAAAGAGATCACAGGCTGCAGGAAGAATAAATATGCTAGATTTAAACCTTTACATTTAATATTTATTATTATCCTGCTGTAAAATGATTAATTTAAGTAATGCTATTCCAGCAACAGTATGGTTAAAGAAAAATAAAAATGTGAGGTATCCAGTAAAAACAGATACATGCAAATCTTTAAAATCTTAACATGAGATACCATTCAAACCATTTAAATTACATTGAAAGTGACTTAGGATGGGTTTACTACACTTTCCAAAGGAAATACATCAAACTTAGCCATATAACAAATAATCACTATTTAAAATCAGCACTTCCACATTAGTTGGAGTCACTCATACTGAACTTAGAGCTCTGAGTTTGTGTGTGCGTTGGGATCTCACGTCAGATAAACACAGAAGAATACTTGCCCCTTTCTCTCTCAGGATATCCCAGCATTCAAGACTGGGGAACACTGGAACACCCAACAGTCTTCCTTCATCATTTATTTTATGGGTCACAGAAATAGGCTGTCTTCCCCATGGAGGGTAAAAGAGCTTTCCTAGTTTTTTATTTGTATATGTATATCTATATATGCATATATTTTCTGACAAGTAAACACATAAAACCAAAACACCCTGATATTGGGCCTACAAACTGCAAGCAAAGAAAGTGATGGTGCCAGCAGTCTGATGCTGTTGATCTGTGATCTGCCTGAAATTTATTTCACTACTTTCAGGAAAACTGATCTTTATGTACTTTATTTGCAATTAATTGGGATTGTACAAAAATTGGGATTGTGAAAAAACTGATAATATGACTCCATCATTGACAAATATAGCTTTGAAATAGTGTACAACCTGTTAAACAGAGAAAGGTTACTCTTGGACTTAGTTAGGACATATAGTCTTCTTTAACAAATCAGTTAAGACGAGTTGACTTTAGTCAGACTTGGAGAGCCTTCTTCTCTAGGCTAAAATAAGCTTTTTTTGAAGGTTAAGTTGAAGGCTAATACTGAAGTATTTAGGTAAAGTAATTTAAATTAGCAATATGTAAAAGAAGTGCAAGACTGTTAAAAAAACGTGTTTAAACTATTTCTGGGTGAGTAATATAGTTTCTGAATGGGTAAATTGTATAGGATTTTACACAGAACATAGTGATTTCAGTGAAACAAATAAAACTCTCATCGCATAACAGTTAGAAATAGTATATGGACATAAATAATACCATATAGTCTCAACAGACCTAAACATTGGGGAATAATTTCATTAATTATGGTTTTGTTCTGTTAATGTAATGCCTAATCTGATACCCTTTATTGATGCTAAGCCATTCAGCGCGGACTCACTAAATCGATTCTTGTCTTTTCTACACAAATTGTCTAAAACTATATATCCATCAAAGTACTTACCACTTAGTTTGGGACTCGGTGTTCCCAAAGCTGGTCTGGGGTCCTTCACTAATATTTTGGAACCAGCTGTTAAATAGAATAAATGACAAAAAGACGACTCAGTATCAAATATGTTACTCTGAAACTAGGAAGAAAATTTCCATAATATAATTTATTTGTTATAAAATATATAAGATGATGTTTCAAACTCAAATACAAATGAGATTTCAGTCAGTATCAAGCCATAGTATCAGAGTAGCACCTTCCCACTGATTTCTTCTGTTGCCACATTTTCTCCTAAGTCAGTCACCTGGATGCTACCAAGTCATTTGCAACACCCAAAGGGTGTAGGCTTTCACTTCAGAATCCACATTTGAGAATTCACAGTCCAGCGCTCTGCACCTAATATAAGAGATATCTTCTAATATGTCGTCTAAGGCAAGTTATGTCATTTAAATTGGGATCCACACAAAATAGCACTGCGAACAGTGCTTTGACTGGAAGCAATGTAACACCAAACAGTGAAGAGATACATAGCAAGTGTGTTTTAAATCACATTGCTCTCCAGGACTTATTTATCTTCAACAGTACTGAGTGAGACATCTTGTGTTCAAGACTGAAAACCCAAAGATGCATGTTTAATCTCTAACAATGGAGGAGGAAGTCACTATTTCTTTAAAGAATAGCAACAGAAAGAAAGAAAGAAATGAGGCTGTCCACAGTATCTCCAACTGCTCAGGTGATTTGAGCACTGGAAATTGGAGAATTTCATTCCTTCTCTGCTTAGAGCAGGAACTCTCCGATTGCTGAAGATGATGAACTAAATGCAATGGGACATTGTCATTTCCTGCAGCTGAATCTATTTTATTTTGCAGAAACTAATTTGGATTCACTGGGCTATAAAGAAGACACATAATTCTGTCTCCTAATGTAGAATACTCTCATGCAGCACTAGGCTCCATTCCTTGCTCCAATGGTTATTTTAATATTTTGTATTTCGGATATTGGCTTAGAATCCAGGCCTTTTCTCTCTGATCGATACTCTTAAAAATAGACAAGAAAAGCAACTTCCTTCTCCATGAGTGGAGTATTTTTCTGCATAAAAAGGAAATTTTAGCAAGAAACACTGAAAATATTTTTGACAATAACTTTGAGCTTATTACAGAAGGCTTGTTCTTGGTATATAGATTAAAACTGGTAAGAAACAAGGGCAGGGGTTGGAATTCAACCTAAAGTTCTCATGGCCTGTTACTATGGATTGATTAATCTCTATTTCTTCTCTGTTTTGAAGGAAACTTACTGAACTTCACTTAACATGGTTGAGCTGGAAGGTGTGCTTGAACAGTATATGCTTTTTGACTACACTAAGGTCAGGTTAGTAATATCTGGATCATACTTTACAAAGCGCTTTAGTATAAACGGCTGCTGAGTCAATCAGCCTTGTCAAGGTGGATACATTTCTCGTCAAGTTCAGAATTAAAATTTTAAATACAAAATAAAATTTAAATACAAATTTAAAACAAACCCAAAACTAAAACAAGTTATGTGTGGGGTTTAAGTTTCTAGGTCCAGATATTTGCTGAGTAGGACTGTCAAGATTGCAGTATTGTATTTAAAGGAACAATTTCTGGTTTATTTCCCCTAAAGATCCTTTTAGAACTCTCAAGTCCAAATGCTTTATTCATTTTCATCCATTTCCAAGTTATTTTTGTGAAGTTCACAAATACAGGTGACCAAGCTGACCTCGTGCTCTTCTCCCTTCCATAGGAGAGAGATGTTTCACCCCTTTATAACAGGTAAAAATCAAAATATTTAAGAGATATTTGACTTCGTCTAATTAGAGTTAATACTTCACAATATGCTGCTCATATTTAGCTTTCTCTACTGCTGAAAAGCAAGAATAAATACCTCTGATCCTAAAAATTTTGCATTTCTGTCGTATTTTCTCAGGACTTGGAAACTAAGTTATATGACAAGGTAGACACACTTATAGTTACCACTTAATACTTTAAAAAAAAAATTCTCCTAAAGGTTGCTTACTATCAGATAGGACAGCTAATACTACTTGTTTCAATAACATCAGTAGAAAACTCATGGATTGAAATACAGCCCATGAATCACATTTGGCCTGACATAACACTTCCTGAGTATTGAACAAGTCATAAGCTTCCTGGCAGCTTCCTCTCCAACATTCTCCCAAAGCTCTGCTCCATTTTCTCCCTGCATTTGCCTAGCATGTAATACCAAGACACCTGTTTTTTAGTAATACAAAATATTAATTTCTTATTTCCCTTCCAAGTAGCAGTGACTGGCTATATGACCTTCGAATGCCTCTGTAGGAGCCCTGGGGATAAACACATCTGAAACATTAGGCATCAGTCATCTGAAAGGTCCTTTAATTATTCAGGAAATAGAATTTCAAAGAGTTGCTATATTGAAGTTATTTCTTATCTCACATGAAAAACCACCATTCTCACCATGATATTGCCATGAGGTTTTTCATGCCCTGCCATGACACAGTATGTAGTAAAAATTAGAAACACGATAAAATGTTGGAACATCAAGGACAAAGTAGATATATTTCATTTGCAAGTAGTATATTGTTGCTTACATATGAATATAAAATAATATTAAACCAGATTAATTCCATGCAGTGATTCAGACATCTGCTAGGACTTTAGGCACCCTTCTACAATATTAGGATAGAATCATAGAATCATTCGGTTTGGAAAAGACCTTTAAGATCATCAAGTCCAACCATTAACCTAACACTGCCAAGTCCACCACTAAACCATGTCCCTAAGCACCACATCTACACATCTTTTAAATACCTCCAGGGATGATGACTCAACCATTTCCTTGGGAAGCCTGTTCTAATTATCGACAACTCTTTTGGTAAAGAAATTTTTCCTAATATCAAATCAATCTCCTCTGGTGCAACTTGAGGCTATTTTGTTACTTGGGAGAAGAGACCGACATCCACCTCTCTACAACCTCCTTTCAGGTACTTGTAGAGAGTGATAAGGTCTCCCATCAGCCTCCTTATCTCCAGGCTCGGTCACTTTTCCCCAGTTCCCTCAGCTGCTCCTCATAAGACTTGTGCTCTAGACCCTTCACCAGCTTTGTTGCCCTTCTTTGGACATGCTCCAGCACCTCAGTATCTTTCTTCTAGTGAGGGACCCAAAACTAAACACAGCACCTGAAGTGCAGCCTTACCAGTGCCGAGTACAGGGGCACATCACTTCTCTAGTCCTGCTGGACACACTATTTCTGATACAAACCAGGATGCTTCTAGCCTTCTTGGCCACCTGGGCACACTGCTGGCTCATATTCTGCCAGCTGTCAACCAACACCCCTATGTCGTTTTCCACCAGGCAGCTTTCCAGCCACTCATCTCCAAGCCTGTAGCATTGCATGGAGTTGTTGTGACCCAAATGCAGGACCCCGCACCGAGCCTTGTTGAACCTCATACAGTTGGCGTTGGCCAATCAATCCAGCCTGTCCAGAACCCTGTGAAGGGCCTTCCTGCTCTCAAGCAGATGAACACTCCCACACAACTTGGTGTTGCCTGCAAACTTACTGAGGGTGCACTCAATCCCCTTGTCCAGATCATTGATAAAGATATTAAAGAGCACTGGCCCCAATGCCAAGTCCTGGGGAACACCACTTGTGACCATCTGCCAACTGGATTTAACTCCATTCACCACAACTCTTTGGGACCAGCCACCCAGCCAGGTTTTTACCCAGCAAAGAGTATGCCAGTCAAGCCATGAGCAGCCAGTTTCTCCAGGAGAATGTTGTGGGAAATGGTGTCAAAGATTTTACTACAGTCCAGGTATTCAACATCCAGAGACTTTCCCTCATCCACTAAGT
>VXBL01006592.1:0-21954 GCA_013400195.1 Aramus guarauna | reverse complement strand
GAATGAATTCCTTGTTTTGCTTCTCTTGTGTGGGTGACTTTTGCTTTACTTATTGAACTGTCTTTATCTCAACCCATGAGTTTTCTCACTTTTACTGTACTGATTCTCTTCACCATCCCACCTGGGAGGACTATGTGGTGCTTATTTGCCTGCTAGGGTTAAACCATGACAGCACTATGGAGGCTTTATCTCATCCCACAGTATGCAGGGCAGGACTAGGACACTTAGCAGATCCTCTGATGTTAGCCAGCTAGGTGGCTTCTTCTAAATTTATATCCCAGTGCTTCTATTCTTCATTGCCCAATGTTTTCAATCTAGTCTTTAACAGTCAATTATATTTCACATTTTTTCCAGAGAGTTGTGGGTGATAGGGGATGTGATATACCCACTCAATGCCCTGTTTCTTGGTCCAGAGAGTTATGAGGTTAGTTTTGAAATGAGTCGCATTGTCTGACTCAATTCTTTCTGGGTTACCATGTCACCACCAATTTTCTTTTTAAGGCCTAAGATGGTGCTTTGGGCAATGGCATAGTTTACAGGATATGTTTTTAGCCACCTGGTAGTTGCTTCCACCATGGTGAGTCTGTAGCACTTGCTTTGGTGTGTTCTTGACAGTGTTTCGGTATAGACAATTTTCCAAGCCGCACCATATTGAAAACCCAGCAACGGCCCTCTATTCCAGGGCAACTTTACTTGTGTGGCTCACTTGATTGCATCACCTGTTTCATATTCATTCAGCACCTTTGTGTTGGTCTCCATGGTCAGGTCCACCTCTTGATCACAAGCCCATCTGTATGTTGCATCTCTCCCTAAATGTCCTGATATTTTGTGGGCCCGTCGATCTACAAATTTGAAACATTTCATGCTTGTTCATTTGAGATAAGTAGTCTTCTTTCCTTTTAGGTTTTTGTCTATATATTGTATATGGCAACTGAGGGAGGAGTTACACTGTCTACAAATCTTTGAGCTTTCCATCATCACTTCAAATTCCATAGTGTCTCCACTTCTGTGAGTCAATCTAAAATCAGTCTCAACAGCAAGAGTAGCACTTAACATTACTACTTTCTTCAATTGCTGTTTTAAACCACTGTACAATCTATTTCGAAAACTTTTGCTCACATGGAATAACAAATTTAACATGAACATTCTGCTGTCTGCATTACTAAAAAATTCTGTACTTTTTCCTGTAGTTGTCCATTATCCTTCCCTAAAGTGCTCTGTTGAAGAGCATCAAAATAAGCACAGTTCATGATGACTAGTAATTTATTCTCAAGTATTCTATAGGAATCAAAATACATAATCTTCCTCCTCTGAAATGTCATACTTTTATTTTTTGTTTCTTTTCTTCAGTTTCTTCCACTGTAGACAATAATCTGGCTAAGAATTCTTTGGTACTATACTCTGGTACAGTAATTGCAGTTTAACAAGTCTTTTTTCTTCAGCAGTTAGACAGTTAAAACCACTATAGTTACTACTTTCTCTTCTTTTCAAGCATTGTTTCAGAAATGGTGTAGTCATATTTTGGCCACCTTTAGAAATTTTTTACACTTTATTAATAACAGGTAATTTCAGCCTCTTAGTAGCATTTGAAGTTTTCTTTGTAGTGCATAATTCTTTGCAGATAAAAAGATTTGGGGAGCAATGTAATATATATAAAGATAATCCTGATCTATCCAGAATAGAAAAAAATGCCTATTTTATGTCTTAATTGTCAGTGTAAGCATATTTTCCTATTCCCTTTTAATGGTAATGATCATTTGCTTTGCTACCTATGAAGATTTTCATGTTTCTGTTACTTTAATATTAAACTTTTTAGGTTGTATCTTCTGATTCATTAATTTTGTGACTCTATTTCCCTTAACTATTGTATCTGTGTTTTCTGCAATGAGCTTAAGAGGCCATTTTTTCTCTCCATTATTTTTCACATGCCTGAATTATATTTTCCAGGAACCTTATATTTTGTTAGGTTTCAACCTTTTTCCCTCTGTTGAATATTTGTCTAATGAATTGGTAAGTTTAAATTTCTTCTTGCTAATATAAAATTTCTCTGCTGGAGCATATGATCTAATTATGATTGCTATCAAAAATGGCCACTGTATGTCACTCACTTCACATAACTATACATCTTTTGGTTGTTACATCCATCTTCTCCATTCTCAGTAGGCTCATTCTTTGCTGCCTTTCCCTTGGACTACCTTTTTTACATTTTTATGAGCACATTTGTGAGGGCATTCAATCCCTAAAACAGTGAATTTACCCTATTTTTATGATGTAAATAGGCATTTTCTAAAACCTTCAATGTGTAGAGGAGTTAATTATTGTATTTTATAGGATCTACTTATTATTCAAAGCTTATTCATATGCATTATGTTTGTAAGAAATCAAATATGCTGACTAGGCCATTTCTCTGGTACATTATAACAAACAAGGCATATAAAATGTTTTTTTTTACAAGCAGCAGTCTATTTTAACTCATTCTCTGGAAGTCAGCTTGTTTTTAACACTTTGAGGTAAAATTTGAAGCTACCCATTGCTTTGTTCCAAGTTTCCCTCACTCTAATAATAAGGCAAAGTTTAAGTAATAAGAGCTCATCATAGAGTTCATACAGAAACCACAAAGTATTTCATTAAGATAGCATATCAGAAGGTAAACCAGCTGTTAAGGGATGGCCCTGGAGCTGATCCCAAAAAGCAGAAGACTGAAAAAGATCAAGGCAATTATGAAACTATGTGGTTCACTAGTCAAGACATTTCACCAACAGCTTGTAAGCCTAATAAAGTGCATATGGAGTTACACGGTCAGGTGTAAATTTATCACAGTTCACCTGACATGACTTTTTTGAGCCACCCTGTGGAGCCAAAATATTCAAACCCTACAAACACCTACATCACAGTAGATGCTTATCATCAGATCAAATTTATTTCAGCATGTTCTTATTCTGAGACTGTAATTATTTAGACTATTGAAATAAAGCAAAAAGTTAAGTTTCTATCTAAGGTTTACATATTTATTCTGTTTCCATTACCATAATATCCAAATACTTCATTGGTGCATAAAACATCCAAATTTTCTGATGAATAAAGCTTACCATCTTAAATTGCTTATTGAAGGTCATGCAAAAAGTAAGTTGTGCCTCAGATTGAAACCATTGTACTTTTCCCAAGTTCCTATACTTCCTTATACATTAGCTTGAATTTCACTGGAAGTTAAGGATATGTGACTAAACATGTCTTGAAATACATTACTATCTGAAGTAGACTGTAGATTCAGTCTTTAGGTCTCTGATGTTTTAATTTTCTTATGGAAGAGTAAAACCAGAAATAATTGAAAAATATAAAAGAAAATATTTAATGAGAGCAACACTACAGATTTTCCATTTATAACTTTCATCTTACTTTTTTCAAAATTGTTAGAGTTAGATTTTATATGATTCAAGGTATTTTCAAAGAGATTATTATATAATTAAGTTTAGACTTTAGATTTTCTAAATGTAGTTCAAAGGACATCAAATTAAAAACTCGAGGAATATATCTAATAAATGTCTCTATTTGGGCATATCTTAATTTCTCCTCTCTCCTCCTTTGCCAAACAATATCTTCCTCGTTAAAGGAAAATTAATTTGTGAGTAAAAAAGGTATCTAAGCAGGAGAAGGAATTTGTGAAATGTTGCATCTTTGTTACTCTGCTGTAAAGCTATATGTATGTGCATGTACTAGACCAAATATCTATGTGAGATTACTAGAGAAAATATGTGAGATTTGTTTGACAATATTTAAGCTGTAATCGTGTCTTTTAGAATTAAAAAAAAAAAAAAAAAAAAAAAAATAAAAAAAAAAAAAAAAGATTGAACAATGAGAGACAATCTGTTGGTGGTGTTGAACATAGTTACTTAAATCTTAATAGAAAGACCACATTACTCAAAGCTAAATTCATCTTATCAGAAGATTCAAAATGGCAGAAAAAAAGAGAAAAAATATTGACCAGGTGATGTAACATTGTATGGGAAATGATTCACACACAGACAGTTTCATATTGATGCCTCTTATGCTTGTAGTAATTTGTCTCCATTTTTATTGCATGTCATTAAAGAAGCTATGGAGAAATATTGCTGTTATTCAAGCTAAAAATCCACTTCTTTGTGTAAAAAAATCTGTATGAGAATTCATAAAAACCTTTCAGACTTCCAATCGGCATTAAACATTATTTTTTGTTCTTTACTGCTAATTTTAAGAAGAAACAGCATGCATACATATAAAAGTGCTGAGATAAAATCTTAAACGCCTGTAATAGCAAATGCCTACATTTCAGTGCTACTACCTAAATATTAAAATTTCACAACAATGATATTCATAAAATGGTTCCTTTGGGATTTAAAACAATTATAGATTCAATGCACAAAGTGCATTGTTAAAGTAAGTTAACCTTATTAAAAGAGCTTGTGACTTGTGGTAGTTTTGTTGTGAAGCCAGAATAACTGGGTCTTACTCGGTGAACACAGATCACCGTGTAGTATTTTCCTGCTATGGAATGCCTGAGATAATTTGCCTTTTTCTAGAGAATCCTTTGCTGGCTGCATTTACCTAGGGCTGGCTTCCTTATTTCAACTGGTTATTGTCTCCTTGTCATGTATTTAATACAATATTATAAGAAAAAAATTGTGCTTGTAGCACTTTTTCCTAAATTAGCAGGTTTCTCTCTTATAGCTTTTCAAACAAATGTAAATCTTGTCCTTTATGCAAAGCCTTTTTCAAGGTACAAGGCTCTCTAAACTGTTGCAATGTATATATTTTGCAAGTCTCCTTTTCAGATTTCCTCTGTTTTATTATCTTATTATTTATCTCAATAGTTTCTGCCTATTTCTGTGTTCACGTACCTCACTGATATAGAATTCCACAGGTAGCTAGCTAGGTCCAAAGAAATGGATTCAAATAAATCAAAGTAATTAAAAATTATTTTTACTTCACAAATCTTGATGTCAAACAAAAATATGCTATTGCAAAATTATTGTAAATATTACATTTCACAACTATATTATTAATAAAAATTATCTTGATTAAAAACATTTGTAGACTCCAGGAGTAAAATATGTGATAAAGAAAATATTAGTAACCTTATTGTTTTAAATCTAAAGAAAACAAATACTTATCAATATATTTTTTGATAAATGAATTGTAATAAATATGTTATAGTAGCCTTATTTTACACAATGATAGTATATCTAATTCCAGCTTCTTCAGCTGGTACACAGACCGAATGCAGAAACACAATGCTGCAAGATGACATTTTAAAAGATTTCAAGTGTGCCATACAGCTTAGACAAATAAATCCTCTGGAAAATTAAAATTTTTCAAATATCTATAAATTAAATAGTCAAACTAGGAAAAAAAATAGTTATTAATTCTCTTTATTGTTACTTTATTTATGTCATTTATAGAATTTTTTCTTTATGAAAAAATAGCCTTTTTACTATCTTGAAACTTGAAATGAAATATTAATTTTATCTAAAATAGAAAATTTGTTTTCCTGGGAGATGTACAGAAAAGTCCTCATCTGAATTCTTTACAACTAAAATAAACTCAATAAATCAAGAACATTTTTTATTTACAACAGAAATTGAGTTTAGGCTGCAAAATTCATACTAGAATCCAAAAGCAATGTTTTCCAGTTTCTCTTTAACCAAAATTTGCTCTACAAACCTATAATATTGAGTTAATTTGTATAGTTATCTGCCATCATTTGAAAATAAAAATTCATTGCATGCTGATATCTGAATTATAGTTGATCTATTTACTAAAACAATAAAAATGACTTCTAAAAAAAATCCCAATCATAATGTTCAGTACATATTTCATCACATTCCATTTTTTAATAATGTCAGAATAAAAGATGACTACTCTGTGGTATTGCACTGATAATAAAATCAAGTTGCAAAGTGTGAGTTTTCTAAGTCAGCAAAACTAATCTAAGATGAACTGACTGGTGTAATATATTTCAAAACTTAATAAGATTTCATCTCTTTTCAGTTTTGACAAATGAGACATAGTTTAAATTTCTCTAGCTTTTCAAGCAGTTTGAGACATGCATTTGAATTCTGTCTCCCAGGGATGAGGAATCTAAATTTGGACTTAATTCCATACTCGTTTCTTGGATAGAAATCCTATTGTTTGACTCATTATTTGTATCAAGCTTTTAACATAAATTTACTGAGACTGATAGTTAACTTAAAGTAGATCAGCTGTAAGAGCACTATGAGCCTGTATGGTAAAAGCTTTGCAATTAGTAGACATTAATTTCCTTGTATGTATATGTAAGGCTTTATCCAATGATTTATCAAATGTAATATAAAAGTTCACACTAACTTCAATGAAAATTGATGAACTCTCACAAAAAAGTCCATGTGAGCAAGAGTACATTTGGCATTAGAAAAGTGAATAGCGCCATCAAAGACAAAGGAGATTATTCTCGTTCTTAGAACAAGTATATGCTTGAAGAACCAGCCTTGACATTTTTTTAATCTTCTCTAGGACTTTGAACAGCAAATAAAATGAAGTCCTTCTGAAATAAGCCACTGAAGGAATGAACCTGCAGAAACATGCAGATGTACATCAGACCTCAGTAAAACGTATGTCATATCTCGCCAAATATATGGAGCAATTCACTGGAATACAAGCTTCCTCCTGAAAGAGACTGAGAACAGCTTTTCAGAGGGGCTTCGCAGCCAGTAAGTGACATCAATCTTTATGTCAGACTTGTTCAGCCAAACTTGTGTAACGACATACACAGAAGTAACTCCAGAAAACAGGCAAGCGTTCATTCATTCACAGTGTCTTCAGCCCTGACAGTTCATTGCTGTCAGCTGGAGTTGCACTTTTGTGCCGTTATTATTTCTCCATAAGAAATGATGGGATGTACGCGTACCACAAAAGATTTAGCACAGCTGCTTCTGTTCCTTTGTGTGAGATGCCTTTCCTGACAGCACATATTTGTGACAAATAGCACTCAGTGTCTTAGGATGTACTTATAGAGCAATATAAACTTTTTACTTCTTGCAACAAATGTGCTGTAAATAATGCACACACATAGCAAGACTACAAGTGATTTTCAGGCAAAAGGAGCTTTGTAACACCCTTTAATTAAAAATGAAAAATAAAAATCTCTTCCAGTTCAGGTATTTTCATAATCTTTATAATTTGACTGGAATATGAATAAACTTATATTACCTGCTGCAGAGTGGGAGGAGAGAAATAACAAGGCAGCTCTAACCAATTACTGGCAACTTCTTCGGATTACTCCTTGCATCTGTTTGTGCACTTCTGCGTGTGCTCAGCCTTATTAGGTGAAAATATGTTCTTACAGGTGTCACTACTGTGTATCTCTAATAACGAGGTGCAGGCCTACAATGCCTTGAGTACTCAGATTTATGATCAAGGAATCAAGAGGCTAAAGCAAGCCAAGATTTTTCTTGTCAGTCAACAAAAAAGCAATCGCAACTCCAGGGAGAATAGCAGCTCAATAATTGATGCCACCGAGGAGGCATCTGTATCTGTGAAGATCATCTACATCCTTCACAGCAGAGTGTGACGGAATGGGAACAGAAAAGAGAGCTGGAATAATCCCAAGGACACTTGGCAACATTGGATTTGCCTTTTATGAAAAGCATGCACATGGACAATTAGCAGGACTGACCCAAGTCTCGGTAATTAAGAAGAGATGGTGATAATGACCTGAGAAGTAGTATTTATTAATGAAATAATAGATGCTTCTACTCTTGGAAAACAACAGTATCTGCTTAAACCAGGCTGTTTTGCAATAAAATCTATAGCATTAATAGGCAGTGTTGCCTACGTCTCCCTGACTGAAACAGAAAGCATCAGGATCTGAATAAGAAACAAAAAGTTTTCTATGTTTTTTTAAAAATATGCATAAAATACATACACCATCTATTTATAGGTACACGTGCACACATATAATATATATTTATTTCCTTGTATTGTTTCCTGCAATTTTTCCTCTTTCCCAAAATAGTCAGAAGCTCTCTGAGTACACTAAAAGACTTGTTTAATCAAAGAATAATAGAATGGTTTGGGTTGGAAGGGACCTCCAAAGATCATCTAGTCCAACCCTCCTGGAATGAGCAGGGACTGCTTCAACAAGATCAGGTTGCTTAGAGCCCAGTCCAACCTGATCTTGAATGTTTCCAGGGATGTGGCATCTACTACCTTTCTGGGCCAGTATTTCACCATCCTCATTGTAAAAAAATTCTTTCTTATATATAGTCTGCCCTCTTTTAGTTTAAAACCATTACCCCTTGTTCTATTGCAACAGGCCCTACTTTCTTATAACCCCTTTTAAGGACTGGAAGGCTGCAGTAAGGTCTCCCCGAAGCCTCCTCTTCTCCAGGCTGAATAACCCCAACTCTCTCAGCCTGTCTTCACAGGAGAGGTGCTCCAGCCCTCTGGTTATTTTTGTGGCCCTTCTCTGGCNTGGCCCTTCTCTGGCCCTGCTCCAACAGATCCATGTCTTTCCCATGCTGAGGACTCCAGAGCTGAACACAGTACTCCAGGTGAATCTCACAAGAGCAGAGTAGAGGGGGAGAATCGCCTCCCTCGACCTGCTGGTCACACTTCTTTTGATGCAGCCCAGGATACAGTTTGCTTTCTGGACTGTGAGTGCACATGTAGAATCATGGAATCGTAGAATCATTTAGATAGGAAAAGACCCTTAAGATCATCAAGATGATGGTTAATGTAGCACTGCCAAGTCCACTGCTAAACCATGTTCCTAAGCATCACAGCTACACATCTTTTAAATACCTCCATGGATGGTGACTCAACCACTTCCCTGGGCGGTCTGTTCCAATGTGCAGCTTTTCATCTATCGATACCCTCCAGGTCCTTCTCAGGGCTGCTCTCAATCCTTTCATCCCTCAGCCTGTATTGATACTGGGAGTTGCCCTGACCCAGGTGCATGACCTTGCACTTGGCCTTGTTGAACCTCATGAGATTTCCACAGGCCCACTTCCTGAGCTTGTCCACATCCCTCTGGATGGCATACCATCCCTCAAGTGAGGCAACTACAGCATTCAGCTTGGTGTCATCTGCAAACTTGCTGAGAGTGCACTCGATCCCACTGTCTATGTCACTGATGAAGATACTTTAACAGTACTGATCCCACTACAGACCCCTGAGGGACACCACTTGTTGCCGTTCTCCATCTGAATGTTGAGACGTTGACCTCTGGTTGTGACCTTGCAACCAATTCCTCATCCACCAAACAGTCCATCCATCAAATCCATATCTCTCCAATTTAGAGAGAAGGATGTTGTGAGGGACTGTGGCAAAGGCCTCACAGAAGTCCAGATAGACAACACCTGTAGTTCTTCCCTTGTATACTGACGTAGTTGCTTCATCATAGAAGGCCACAAGGCTGGTCAGGCAAGACTGACCTTGGTGAAGCCATGTTGGCTGTCTTGAATCTCCTCCCTGCCCTCTATGTGCCTTGGCATATGTTCTAGGAGGATCTGTTCCATAATCTTCCCAGGAATAGAGGTGAGGCTTACAGGTCTGTAGTTTCCAAGTGTCTTCCTTTCTACTCTTTTTAAAAATGAGGGCAACATTTCCTTTTTTCCAGTCACCAGGGCCTTTACCTAATTACCACGACTTTTCAAATATAAAGTATCCCCTCTGGTAGGGTGTCTGTTACTTGGCTAAAAAAGTTAACCTCAATGCAGTCCAGGAGTCTCTTTGATTGCCTACAACTCACTGCGCTACTTTTCCAGCAGATGTCAGGGTGGTCGAAGTCCTCCAGCAGGACAACAGTCTGCGAGTACAATGCCTCCTGTAGCTGGAGTAAGAAGGTTTCATCAATAGGCTCCCCTTGATTGGGTGGCCTGCAGTAGACATTAACCACAAGGTTCCCTTTGTTGCCTCTGTCTCTAATTCTTACCCATAAGCTTTTCATCTGCTTGTGGCTATTCTTCATTCTAATTCTATAGTCTAATTCTCCAGTGGAATACCAAAATAAGGTGATTTATCACTTGTAAATTTGCCAATTTCAACCAGGAACTGCAAGAGAATAATAAATGTTTCATGTTTGTGAATTTGCATTTTGCCATATCTAGTCTGGCAAAGGGAGACAAAAAAAAATCAGAGATCGACAAGAAGCCTCACAATTATGATCTCTTTTCCATAAGGAGAAATAGTTTAATCCCCACTCCCATTGCACACACATCATTACTACAACTACATTTTCTCTCTGGTACTGCAGAATTTTATAATCTGATTTGGACAAAGTAGAAATTCACACATCATCTTGATACAAGTAAAATGCAAATGAAGGCATGGTTAATCATCAGAGATCAGATGTAGAAGACCATATGCCTATACAAGCCCCCATAAAATCGCGTTGGATAGAAAGAGCAGGATTGCCAAAGGGATACCAAGATAAATGTTACTTAGAAATCACAAGAGAACAAATGATCAGTTGAAATATTCAACCATCTGAACTAGTCACAGGGGACTCTACTCCTGCCTCAAAATTATGGATTAGTTTGAGCTACTCAGATACCAAGGTGTGATACAAGATGGCAAGTCTCTGAGCAAATGCTTGGGTGTGGAAGGAATGGTGATGGGATGTTTTCTCATTTTAACTCATACTTCCATCCCTACTGTTTTTGTGCAGAAAGATTAGAGAAGCTGGCACAAGAAACCTGAAGCTGGAGGGGTGGACATGGTTCCATCGTCTGCCCATGAAGCTGAACTCTATGACGTCTAAGCTGAGCTTTGCTATTATTCACCAGATGGCCATACTGTGGAAACGTGAGTCAGGATCAGGCTGAAGACTCCTACCTCCTGTACTCATCTTAATCATCTCTTTTTCCCTGAGCTCTATAGCTGCAATATGGGAGGTGAGTGCATGCATGTGTGGGGAGAGTTAAAGCCTTTACTTTTCTGGTGATACACGGTAATATCTTTTTGTTTGTTGCTCAATAGTCACAGATCGGGTCTTGTGTCTCCTCATGAGAATAGAAGCAATCATTACACTGTTACCAGTTATCCTAGAAAACACAGCATTGCTTCCTCTCCTGCCCTGCTAGTAGGAGTATGCATCACTTTCAAATCTACCAAAGATATAAGCAATTACATGGTCTTTGGAGACCTGCACTGAATGTGTTTTCAGAGGAATTTCTAGCCTCTGAAAGAAGAGTTGTCAACATTGATTTTCCCCTTAGCAAAAGGTATGAATATACAGCACCCTGAATGCTGCATTTGTCCAGCACCTTTGGCAGTTTGCTGCAACGTTAGCCAGAGTGATGTATAATGTTGCTAGAGGGAAACAAACTTTCCACAGAAATGATGAATCTTTAGCACAGGAAGCTTAAGGTTTTGAAATGCAATTTAACATTAGCTACTGGTTTCTGCTGACCCCTTGTACTCTCTTGGAAAAGAAATAAAGCTCATAGAAATACAGCTTGTACTACAGGGAAAAGTAGTCCTCTGAAACAGGGAGCTAGCCTTGATTGTCAGTGCTTTTATTTTTTTTTTTCTCTTAAGCCAGTCACCAAAGAAATTATTCCCCTGTCACTTTCAGAGTCACGTATTTTACATCACTTGATGTTTGCAGTCATAGGTGAAAAAATAAAAGAACAAACTATAAAAAAAGAAGAGGGCAGAGAGCTCTATAGCAATTTATTCTCTCAAATAACAAGATAGCAGAGATTTTTTTAAAGCAATTACAGAAGTGCATATTGGTTTGTAGTTCTATAAAGAAGGAATGGGTAAGGTCTCTGTTTCAATTTTTATGTTGTAAGGCTGGATATAAGGGTTTTACTTGTTTGGATCTTGAGGAATGGAACCAGTTTTCCTCTATTTGCGTCTGGCTGTTTCCTGCCTTTCATCTCCCACCTTCCTTCTGCTAGCTTTTCACTGCAACCTAACACAAAGAATATGTCAGCTGTAACAGCAGAAAATGGTGGTACAACTGCATGAAAATTAGACAGTGACCAGATGTCATCCCCACTGCTCCGTCTTTCCAGTTCGCTCTGGTAATGTCTTTTGTTTTGCTTTATTAAGGGAGACAAGGTTGTAAAACCTTCTTAGGGAAAGGGTAAATAACATATCTGACTTGAAGTGGATAGCAGGAAAGAGCTCAAAACAGCAGAAAGAACTGCTCTGTTCTTTTCTTCTAAAGAATATGAGGAAGAAAAATAAAAATGTTGTCAAATATACCTATGCAGCAGATGTGTGTTTCTACAGACAATGCTATAGACCAGTCTTTTTGAAAAAGACAGTATGCAGATTTTTTAAATTATACATATTTTATATAAATACACATACATGTAATTATTTATATACAGTGTCAAAATGGATATTTGACAATACAATTTCATTATGCTCAATGCCCTCACTTCTAATTGTCAAGATCAGATTGCAAATAGGTGCCAGATGCTCCAAGTTCCAGTTGCAGTTGGACAAATGATGCATTACCATTATTTATCTACAGGTAAGCAGAATTTTTCTTTGGATGTTGTAATCTATACTTTCCAAAGTATGTTTAGATGTACATACTGCTTCAAATCCTTTGTAAAGAAGTATTCGGTTTTGTTGACTTCATTAACCAAACAAGACTCGCAGGAACGATGTGCCCACAAGGCAAATGGGATGAGGAGTGGAGATGGTCAGGCACACCTGCAATTCTGTTAAACACTCACACAGCATTCAAATTAAGTTAGCACCATATGAAAGCAAATATATAAATCTTAAACTGATAAATAACTGTATAACTACTAGAGCTCAAAATGTAATGGGAAAGAGGCTCCTCTGTATCTATATCATGTGCTTCTTAAAGGTAGTGTAGGCATTGGCTGTTGGCCAAAGACTCTTTTTACAAACGATTTGAAAAGGAGCATAGGATGATGCCTAATAAAGATAGAACAAAGGGGCCACTGAGTCATGATGTGAAGAGCCACAGACATAAAGACAAGTTGTAAGGTAGCTGCAGTCAAACACAGTGAAGAGGTCACGGTAGATAATCATTAAAATTCAGTGTGAAACAAAGGCCAAGAGTGTAACAGGTTCCTAAGATAAACAGCTAGTTTTACATATGCTGCTAAACAAGGAGATGTTATTTCAGGATTGCCTCTACTACCAAAAGAGAATTCTAGTTCCTCCTCTGAAGTGTTAATAACATCCTACTCCTCCACTGGTGTTAATGATGTAAGGGATCCTCGCCAGGCAGCATTGATATCATTCTATTTCAGCATGCCAGGATCTGTGTTCATCGAAACAAGGCTAACTATTAATCATTGCTATGCCTGTGCTTCTGTACATTTTATAATTCACTGAAATGAAGTAGCATATGGTAGATAATATTTTCCAATTACTTCAGTTAAACAGTGTAAAACAAATGTAAGAGATGGTGCTTCCTGTGGCTGGACAAAACACATCCCCATTTACAGACAATCTGGGAAGAAATAAATCCTGGGACAGATGTTCTAATAAAATTGATTTAAAAATTTTGTGACTTAAGGTAACCTGTTCTGCATCCTCTGATAGCAGGCTATTATTTACCCCTGGTCCCAAGGCTGCACCCTTACACAGAGGCATTTTCATACCCTCTACTGAGCCAGGTTGTCTCCTGACACCCCTTAGTTATTGCAGCATTGATTAGGAGTGAATTCCTGTTCTGCATCACAAATTTTCTTCAGCTGCTAAGAAGCAACTTGTATGTCTGCATAATTATCAGACTTTTCAGAATCTGTAGTGCTTTAAACAGTATTTCTACACTTATTGCCAGCCAGTGTCAGCAACAGACAGGCTCTTTGATCAGTTACACCGGTACACACAGATGTAACTGTTCCTCCTTCACATTGCCACATTCATGTCTTCATTTATTTCCCAGCCTTACAGACAAGGAAAAGAAGGTCATTCACATTTTACAAGGCATGCAAACAAATGTGATTTGTTTGCATTCACCTCCTAGCCTCTCTTTTTTTTTTCAGCTGACAACATCATCCTGAGGAACATTGTCAGGTACAGTGAACCAGGTCTAAAAGGCCAGCAAGAATGTATGAAATAAAGAAGGGAGACAGAGTAAATTGCTGAAGAGAAAAGTAAGGGTTGTCTTCTTCCTTTTCTTTTTCCCAAAATTCTGGACATCAAAGAAAATAAGTGACAGAAATTTAAAATTATTAATTTTATGTGAGCTTGATAGTTCCAAAGTACCATGGAACTGCAGGCCTAGACCTTGGCCACTATCAAAATTGCACTTTAATGCCTGTTTCAGAGACTGTTATAAATACCGCCTAAATTGTTAGGATTAGTATAATGCTACTGTTATCTATGCAGCGTGTTACTATGATGTGTTATTATCCTTGTGTGCAGGGCCTGATCAGATTTTCCATACGTAGAACTTTCTTGGATTGCAGCAACAGTTTTGTATGTTGAAAATTTCCAGTACAGAAACAGAGCTGTACAAGCTGGAGAGAAAGTAGATATTTAGAAGATGTAGTAGAAAATATGTAGCTATAATACAGTCCCTTGAATCAGGTCTACTAATTGATTGTCCCTAAGTGGCTTACAGTGTGGCATTACGCAGCTCAGAACCTCCCTGTCTTAGGAAGTGCATTTGCAAATGCTTGTAAGAAAAGCTGTTTATTTGGAAGGGAGGATAGGAGATCTTATCCCTTGTGAGAGATATTGAAAAATTAAAAGGAATTAAACTGTCTGACATAGCCACCAATCAAATCTTAACTAATGAACCACAAGAAGAACTAGATTACACATTCAAAATTGTGTTTTAACTTGTTGCACCTTTAAGAAAGGAAAGAAAAGTTTTCCAAATTTCTTTCTTTCCTACTGCAATATATTTGATAAAGTTTAATGGGTTTAGCCTGGCTTTTTTGTTTTACATAATTTAAAACTAGATGTCAGTAGCATGAGGTTTATTAAGTCCACTTCCAAATGTATTTAATGGACATTTTAACTTCAAGTATCAATCTATTGTGATTGATGATATTGAGGTGAGATTGGGAAAAAAAAAAAAAAAAAAAAGAGAAAACAAAAGATCTAGACATATACAATAAAACTTAAACTTTACATTGCTATCTCCAAAGTGGCATTCCATGAACTTTTTTGTGGGAATTCCTAAACATAGATGCATGTGAACTCTCAAAGCATCTCCCTGTTAGAGTTGAAAGCCCACTTTGCATACCTTGTTTTACATCTAGCCATACTCAAAGTTGCGCAGCAAAGCAAGTGAAATTGAGAAATTAGGCAGTGTGATGCCTTTGTCTGCTGAAGGACCTGTACTGAGCAAGTACTAATATTCACTGCAGCACAAACTCTTCAGCATCATCCACTTTTATGGGAACAATTTGTTCTCTAAGCAGAGCTAGTGGTGCTTGATGGACTCTCTATACATGGGAACTGTCCCCTATGCACCCTATATTCTTTGCTGCCTCTGTAATTCTAGTGACTAACTCCTTCCTATAATTTTTCTTCATCATGTACATGCCTCCCCCTTATCTTCTGCCTGCCTTCTCTGTCTTGCTGCCTGACATTATTTGGCATATGCCATAGCTACTTTGGAATGACAGGGTACTGACTGATGGGTCAGGTTCTGCCAGCCTCATAGCAATTCTTTAAACAAAGACATTAACAGCGCTGATTCCATGCAATTTATAACTTCATTATGGTGTGGATTACTACCCTTTGTCAACTGTGTCAAAAACAGTTTCAAAAATTACTGTAAAAGTTTGATGGGTATGCAGATAGATGGGTGGCATGAACAGATAACGACCCAAGTAGAAGGCCCCTTTCACAGGGTGTGAGTGTTCATCCAGATGCAAAGTTTTTTGAATGCTATTCAGGGAATTACAGGCTGGTCAACCTCAAATTAACCCTGGGAAGGTGATGGAGCAGCTACACAAGGGACTAGGAGGTGATTGGGAGTAGTTAGCATGGATATGTGAAAGGAAAATCATGCTTAACCTCTATGATGAGATGACCGATTTAGTTGAGGAGGGGAGAGAAGTGGATGTTTTATCTTGACTGTATTAAGGCTTTTGGCTTTGTTTCCCATAACAACCTCCCAGACAAACTGATGAAGTGCAGACTAGGCAAGTGGACAGTGATGTAGACTGAACTGCTGGGCTCAAAGGGTTGTGATCAACAGCATAAAGTCCAGCTGGAGCCTAGTCACTAATGGTGCACCTGAGGGGTCAAATAGTGAGCCAGTATTTAACATCTTTGTGAATGAATTGGAGGCTGGGACTGAATGTATCTCAGCAAACGATACAAAACTGGGAGGAGTTGTTGATATACCAGATGATTTTGCTGCCATTCAGAGGGACCTTGGCAGGCTGGAGAATTAGACAAACTGTAATCTCATGAAATAAAGGGAAGTGCAAAGTCCTGCACTTAGGAAGGAATAACCCCAGGCACCAGGACAGGCTAGGGGCCAACCAGTTGGAAAGCAGCTTTGTAGAAAATGACTTGGGGATTGTGATTGACAAGGTGGTGACCAAGAGCCAAAAGTGTAATCTCATGGCAAAGAGAAGGTCAACGGCATTTCAGGCTGTCATGAGCAGGCCAAGGGAGGTTATCATTGTCGTACTCAGCCTGGGGGGTCATTTAAGTCCTTCTTTAGAACTGGTCTGTAGGCTGAGGCTACATCTGTACTAGCGAGCTGAGCAGTGCTGGGACCCATTCCCTGGGCCAACTGGCATTGACGGACCACATCCATGCTACCATACTCTTTTACCCTCCAAAACAAGATATGTTGCATGCAGAATTTCTATTAAGGATGGTTTCTGGCCCATCGTAGCCCAGAATCTTTCCAGAAACCATTTGGGAAAGTGTGATTTGCCCAGGGACGATACTGTGCCAAGGACTGTTGTAATAATTAAACAGTCCAGATGGTTGGCGCTATTTAGTTTATGGATACAGTAGTGGAACAGATGTCGTCTCAAATCAAAATTTATCTTATGTAATTTAAAGGCCAAAGTCTAAACTGACCATACGAGTCTCCCTTAACTTAAATAGGGCAGTGGTAGATTAATCTCATTTTAGGTGATATCCTGTTCTCACCACTGACTATGGTGCAATATAGGGTGATTTAGAGTGATTATCTTAGATCAGAAAACTAGTTGTAGTCTGTTAATCAGGGAAGAGTTACATGCCTAGGGGCAGATTGTCAAAGAATATTCAGAGATCTGATGGATGCTTTGTGGGGCTTTTAAAAGCAGACAGATCCTTAACTTCTACCCAGTCTTCTACAACCATTGCTTAGTAACAGCTTCTAGTGAATTTTATCCTGGGATGAACATGAATCAGAAGTAAAAATATATCACAAATCACCATTAATCAGTCTTTCTTTGAGAAACTGCACAACTAGAAAATAATGGCACTTCAATCAAATCTGGTTAATTGAAAGCCCTGATCCTAAGGTATGTGAATGAGTCTGTTAGTCTTGAATAAGCAGTGTCAGGAAAAGGGATTTATTACATTGGTCTGCCTCCCAGTGAAACTCTATCCATGAATAAGGATTGCCTGAATATGCAGGGGGATTTATAACTGGTGGGCAGTTAATTTCATTTTTCTCACTGGAAAAAGAACCAAACTAATAACAAATTCATCTTTATATCTCAGATGTTCATTTTGCTAAGCAGAAAGGATGATCCCTCAAAATATGAGCATGTCTTATTTACAAACAACTTGGCAGCTTGTCCACAGGTGCAGAGAGCTGATCCTATTTTGTTGGGAAATGGTTTTAGAATGTTTCCAATGACCTCATGGCAAGTAAATAAGTGTCCTGATATAGGTAACTATATAAATACAAATAATTCAATTTCTGTTCCAAACTACCAGGAGAAAACATTGTGATTTCCAGGAGCAGATCCAGGTTCTCAGTTCAAGAATTATCTGAAAAATGACAGAATTTTTACTGATAGCTAAACTCACTCACAGATGTGACAAATTTGTCATGTGGATATTCTTTCCTTTAAACTTTGGTTGCTATCTGATGCTAGAATAATACTAGTTCTCTTTTTCTGTCATGATATCATGTTTGAAAAAATAACTAATTTGTAAAGACTTTTGCAGCTAGTCAGGAAGAGAATTTGAAATAAATTATTGTCTAGAATAATTAATTGAAATTGGGAGTGATGCCATATATAAATGTGATGTTCTCCTATTAATTAGAAGCCTTAATTACTTTGATCAGAGACCTCATTATACCACTTTTTTTTATATACCACAGAAGCAGTGGAAGTAGGGAAAAAATAGATCTTGAAAAGGCCCGTTATTCTAGTATCAAATGCTTAATTTCTTTTTCTTGGTGGACCTTACGGTGTTGCATAAAAGCTTTACTAGATTCAGATCTGAACTCCAGTGGACATTTATTTCATGCCTGAACCCTACCAAACCCAGAATAAATTTATTCAATATATATTTATGTTGTTTTGTTACTTGCCTTAGCAAGAGCAGCACATCAAAGCATCTTAGAACTTATAGGGACTGGCAGAGAGAATGGTCCTGCAGGGGAGCTGGGGTATCAGGGTCTTGTGATCTGTATTTAGTTCCTGCCAGCCAAAGTTTTCTTGTGAAATCTTACATTAGCTACTTAATATTTCTGTACTTCAGTTTGACTCCTGTGTAGAAGGATAATAAAAATTTTCTCTCTTCATCTGACTTGTTAAGTTAGAATAAAGCGACAAGCACAGCTCACTTGCACAGAAGTTCTTGCAGTGGGTCACAGCAGTCTTGTCTGGAGAAGAAAGGCAGAGCAGAGGGCTCTCCGTACAACATCGCACGCAAATGGCCAACAGGGAGGGAAGCTAAGCAAACAACTGTTTCATTAACATGAAACATAACATGCTAATGATATCTTAGTGAAGACTTAGATTGCCTTAATAATTTTTATATGTACAGTTGGGCAGCCCATGTAAAATCCTAGCATAGATTAGCTATATGTGCGTACAAGATAGCAGCCTTCCTAAAGCTATAATTACCTAAATCCATCTTTCGATGCTTCTGTGTGGTGAATATCCTTTAACAGAATGAGAGGAAGAAAGATATCTGTGTTCTATTTAAAAGAAATAAAGAAAAGAATTTCTGCTTTTCTGTATAGTCCTTCACAATACTGAAAGCAGTAGCGTATTTTTATTTCAAATGAGTTCTTATTCTCTTCAGCTGCTACTATAATACTTGTGTTACCCATGTCATCAATCACTTAAAAAAAAAAATAAAAAATCTGTGCCTCCCCTTTATCCATCTGCAAAGGTCTGCAGTCCAGGTCTGCATTTTAATGAGGTGATCTACTGACACTTGAAAGTTTGCTGAATGCAGTCAGCAGTAATGAAAAGCCTTTAATAGTACCCTACAGCAGCACAGGTGTTTAAATTCCGTGGAATTTAATATTTCCTGGTACTACGACATTAGAACAGACTTCAACCTGTTGTTTTTCTATTGTGATCACAGCAGTGAAGTTTCTGTTTCCTGTTATTCGGAGACAGCCCAGAGGCTTACATACCTTTGTTAAAGCATATAAATGAGATATTTTTCTTAATTTGCTTGTCAAGTGGCAAATGTTTGGTCATGCTGTGAAGGAGAAAAGGAAAAATTCTGCATTTTATTTTTGAGTGAATGTGTATAGCAGGCTCAAAAGCTGATGCCCTGAACACCAAATATCAGTAAAATGTCTTAAATATTTAAAGTGGTGGGTTTTTTTTTTGTTTTGTTTGGGTTTTTGTTTTGTTTTGTTTTGTTTTGTTTTGTTTTTGTTTTTGTTGGTTTTGTTTTGTTTTGTTTTGTTTTTTTTTAACCTCTGCATACAGTGTGTTATGTTATACATGTTCAAACAAAACAAAACAACTGTTGCTGCCAAACACCAGCTGTGTATGTACCATTGTCTTGAGTTGCATCAACATCCTTCAGTGATTCATTCTGTAATGTTCTGATTGTACTTCTAAACTACCAGATAGCAAATATGTATCTAGGTTAAGATGATAAAATTGGATCACATTTAACAGCAGAAGACTGGCTTCATAGTTAGGGTTTGAGATCTTGAACAATTTCTTTGCCTTTCTTTGTCTTGATTGTCCATTAGTTGGAAGGGATCCTGCAATAGATACTAAAACAGAGGAGCTTACATTAAAAAAATCAGATTTCTGTTTCAGCCAGTGGTCTCCAACTTTGTCTAGTTTGCTAGCAAGAGTACATAGGAAGAAATGTGCTGCCAGCAACATCTGATCTGACCTTGGTCTGCCTAGGCATATTTCAGCTTTACCAGTAACAGCTTCCTTTGGTCCCTGGTGCTGTCAGAAGATCTTGCAGAGAACATGTTGCCTATAAACTATATTAAGAACTATTGATAAATGTGAATTTGTGTGGTGCTCATCTAACAGTATGCCCTTTGCAAACATGAGTGCAAAATTCCTGTTTTGTTATACGCTAAACAAAAAAGCATTCAGGAAATGACACTTTTTATCAAACATCAAGTTAATGATGAGCAAAATTCAAGCACTCTTTTGGTGGAGCCTGGGAGAGGGGAAGGTAAAAGTATGCAAAGCTAACTCAAGTAGGTGTAATTAATGTCAAGTGCTGATGCCTTATTGCTATGTAGTCTGCCTGCTTAGAGTTTACTTTAAATCTTTTATAGTTTATGCACTTTTCCACCAGGTTTTTGTTTTGTTTGAAGTCAATGCAGATTTTATTATCTGCACTTAGTGTGCATGCAATAATTTACCACAATGCACGTTTCTCCAGTCTGTCTTCTGTTTACAGTTTCAATGAAAATATATCTCTGAACAGTGCTTAAATGCTTTTAACTATGTTTAAGTTGCTTATACCTGACCACATGTCTCAGTATTTTCCTGAAGGGGAAAATATGTTGAACTGATGGCCAAACAATAAACTGGAAAATTTCTCTTGAAGTAACAGGGAATATTGCCCACACCTTAAATACAGCCCGTGTTTCCCTTGCTAAAAAAAAAATATCTATCCTGAAGTTTATGGAAACTACCAGATTTAAAGCTAAATATTTTATTGTTTTTATACATTGCAGGCAAAGATTTGCTGTACATGGCAGACTGCAGCTACAGACAAATTTTGATAAATCTCATTACATGTTTGCAGTTCAGCTGGACAACCAAGCCAAGGCCTCTCTGTGCTTGGGAAAATGTCATGGGGCATGTAGGGCTTATAGTAGCAAAGATCTTAATTTTGCAGGTCTTCCAAAGAATCTGCTGTCTTCTGGGATGACAGCACATTTCCATTCAACACTGGTAATTAACAAACACCGGCTCAAAGGGAACAACAGCATCCATTAAAGGAATACTAACAAATAGTTTATCAGTGGACGAACCCCAACACTACTCACTCTCTGAGCAGTCTGAAAGAAAAGTGAAAAGAAGCATAACTAAACCCCTGGGAGTATGTCACATTATTTGATCAATATATGTTCAAGTTTTATTTAGTGTCTGAAAGACATGTAGCTAATAAAAATATCTGTCTTACCCAGTGCACTCAAACAATTAATTTACTTCTTGCATCATTCAAAAAGAATCTACAACAAACGATTTGCAACAAACTCCAATGATGTGATCCTCAAACCCAAGGTCTATTCTGTTAGCAACCTCATTTTTCACCATTAGGGATACTGCAAATCCAGTCCAGCAACAACATGAGAGCACTAGCATGAGATGAATTCTGTAATTATTTGTGTACAGTTCAATAAGTAAAGCAAAAGCCACACGCGTAAGCAAAGCAAAACAAGGAATACATTCACCACCTCCCATGGTCAGGCAGGTGTTCAGCCATCTCCAGGAAAGCAGGACTCCATCATGCCCAATGGTTACTTGGAAAGACAAACACCATCACTCTGAATGCCGCCAACCCACTGTCCTTCCGCTTCCCCAAGCCCCTTATAAGATGAGAATGACATCATATGGTATG